>JANAVB010008599.1:9428741-9596241 GCA_029216955.1 Iris pallida
TGAACACAATCGCTCAGCTTTCTCTTCTCTTATTTACAATCACTCATGTCCGAAGGCTTACAATTTTACGGATGCTTCAGAAGGCGATGTCCATACATTATGTCCCATATAAGTCCAGATTCCATGCGGCCGTACGCCTAGAAACGCCAAAGGACTCCATGCCTTGACGCATCCAAACGAGCTCCGCGACAAACGATCCTCTACCTGTGCCTGCACATAAATATTGTGTGGGTGTCAGTACACAACCGTACTGGTGATGTGAGCTCTTTGTCCACCCATACAAAACTAACACGTTCATTTAATTATGTGCAATATTACTTTTGATTGTCTTTCTAATCTTACCTTAGCATGAATTCGATGACTTGAACTATGTCACGACCCGTACCCTGATTAGGGGCACGAGTACGTAGGTACGTCCAGCCTACGCTGCAGTACCGGTGGTAGAACGTTGTATGGGTCCACTAGAAAGTATAGCATCTAGACACAATATATATGTACATGTCATCTTCGCACGGAGGTATATAACCTCAACTCAATCACAAGACATCTATGAAAGATAAGCACGAATATCATAAAGATATGACGGAAAATAGATAAACTGAAGTAGATGCAAATCACCACGAGATCAGAGTTTAAGACATAATACAATATCCCCAAAATATAATATATAATATAAGTCTCAAAGCTAGCTGGAACACATTCTAGTCAAACCTAACTAGTCTAGGTCACTACCTCTACAGACACTGGCATAAGAGGGAGATCCTGGTAATAGTCTCGAGCAGTCAACATCTAAATCCTCTGTAATATCAACGGGGTTATCCTGTCAGGAAAATGAACAAGCACAAACACCAACAACAGTTCCATAGTATTAACAAATGCTATAAAAGACAATCATAATGGAATACAAGATGATATATCAAGACTGTAAGTAAAACATGATATATAAACTGGAAATCATATCAGGTTGTAACATACAGGAAAGTAGAACAGTACAAGAATATCTGATGTATAATATAAAAATAAAATATGCCTTGAGATATTATAGCATTATGTGATCGACTTGGGTCAAGATCAGGCTGTTCCATTTGGCTCGGCTATCACAGAAAAATCTCAAGAAGGGTCAAGCTGGCCAATATGAAAAGCGAGCACAAGAAATATATGATCTCTCTACACCCTACGTGCGGTGAGGGTGACACAAGCAGAAAAATAGTGACATGGGGGTATTGATCACATAACCTATAATAACTTTCCATCTTCGAATAGTATATGGATCCGGACATAACACGTCATGATACGAGATTCTCCAAGAGGGTAGCTACTCCTCCTCAGGAATCGGTGTCTATACAAGTACAAGAAACAAGATCAAACAATGTACCAATATACCAAGAAAGTCCAGGAATAACATCTCATGCCAGGATCCGACGTATACTAGTCCGTGCACCATCGTGACAAGACTCAAGTAAAACACTATAACTGAATCGAATATAGAAAATATCAAGACAAGAAACTACTATCAGAGAATGTACTCACCTGCTGTCCTGAGCTATCAAGTAGGATCGATGCTCAGAGTGATCTCACAGACCTAAAGATGAGATATTATAAGTTAATTAGGGTTTAACAGTGTTACGCATAATTTTCTAATATATGATATGCAATCTAGGTCAATCTCAGTCCAACTAGGTCATACTGAGTTACACTAGGTCAAACTAGGTTACTGGAAGTCAAACTAGGTCAAACTGGGTCAAAGGTTGACTTACAGTTGACTTTTGGTCAACTGGTCAACTCTTGTCAACTCTAGGTCAAACCAGGCTAATGTTGACTAACAGTTGACTTTTGGTCAACTAGTCAACTCTGGTCAAGTTCTAGACATTTTTAGGCCAAGTGTTGACTGATAGTTGACTTGTGGTCAAAGCAGTCAAACTTGGTCAATCGAGGTCAAAACTAGCCTAAGCATACTATTTCTAATATTTACCTGCCAAGATACCCTATATCTTGGTCATATTGGTATCCCAATACCAATACCTTGGTTTGGGTCCAATACCTTAACTTAGGTAAATTATCTTAGCCTTTAACCAATACTTTACCCTTACCTTGCCTTTACCCTATGCAACTCCAATAACTTGCCAAGGTATTCCAATACCTTACCTTGGTATCCTATTACCTTACCTTGATATTTTGATACCTTATCTTGGTATCTTGATACCATACCCTGGTCATAAAGTAAACTAATAATTTACCTTGAAGGTAAAGATAATTCATATTTACCTTAAGATACTAACTTGGTATCATGAGATACCAAGATACCCCTCAAATATCTAACTAACTAACTAACTATCTAATGTACTAACATAGCATCTTAACTAATATCTAACATATAACCTATAGTATCTAGGTAAACCCCTTTACCTTGAAGGTAAACCCAATACCTTACCTTGTAGGTAAACCATTACCTTAAGGTAAAAGGTAAATCTAAGATACACTATCTACTCTAACTCTAACGTCTACTAGACACTAACTAACTAACCATCTAATCTTCTAACTCTAATATATCATAAATACTAAGATATCTATATACACTAATTATCTTAACTTCTAAGATAACTCTAACATATCTCAAGTAACTCTAATACTAATACTTGATACCAAATAGGGTAGCTTACTCAAGTCCCAATACTCTCTTATCCTTACTCATGATACTTGAGTGTCATGATACCAATATTCTCATGGTATCCAAGTATCACAGTAGTACCTTTTCCAAAACTTTAATACCTTGACACATAACTTATCTATATTTGGCTTACTTGATAACCATTTGTATCAACATAAACACACACTAACTAACACATATTACCTAACAATAATATATATATGTACTATATCATATATATTCTTGACAATCTATGATATCTATATTCACTTGATATCCATACTACATAGGCTCATAGGATACACAAAATACATATATCGTATAGTTACTTTTCTACTTAAAACTAATATTGTACCAATTAGACATTCACTAAATTCTAGGATTAAAGTATGTCGTATCCCTTCGTGTTAGCTTTTCGAAACTTTAAATGGATCGCATTTTCGTGTCCGGAAGCTCCCGGAATCGCAAAAACATCGAAACGCGTTTGTCTTTCGGACAAGTGACACTCAAATAGTTTTACAAAAAGTTATAGAACGATTTTGGCTTATTAAAATATATATTTGGAAAGCTAACTTCGATACGGTTCTTTTTTAAAAAAAGAAGATTAATCGAAGTTCTGAGCTAAATGTTATGGCATTTCTAAATTGCTATGGTTACTAAAAACGTGGATGAATATTATGACGAATTTGGATTGTTTTGGACAACAGAAACACATGTAGGCCAAGATACTTGGATACCAACATAGGTATCCAAATGAAACTCATTCTAACCATCCTAACTAAGATCAATCCACTTTAACCATTCTAAAACTGAATTTAAAACACAATTAATCCTATTAGGCAATAAACCAAACACATGGGGTGTCATAATTTGGGATATATCAAGTAGGACACAAAACACATATCTAAAATCCTTAAGAGAGCTCCATATGGCCTCAAACTTGAATCTAAAGTGGGTACATGCATAAAGATGGATCCTATGGATTTAAAACTAACTAATATGCATAGGAAATCAATTCAGAGGGTTGGTTTTACCTATTGGAAGTGGAATCCCAATGATACTCTCAAGGACACGGCTCCGACACGAAGATCTTCCAAAAAGATACTCCTCCTTGCACTTTGCTCCAAATCTTTGCTAGCACTCTCCCTTGGTAGTATGAGAAGGTTGGATGGAAGTTTTGGTGGAGGGATGTAAGGATTTGGAGATCAAATCAAAGAGGGAAGCTCTCAATTTGGAGAAGAACACTTGTGAAAGAAAATGGAGGCTTGATGGAATAAAATGAAAGGAAGGGCAACCCTCCTATATGTGGCTGCCATCTAACCCTATTTGGGCCTTGGGAAAAGCCCAATAAGGTCCCTACTAATCTCCCTTGGTTAATTTTAAGTTATGTTCAAGTTTGGGATCAAAAGGGTTAAGTTTAAGCCTCTAACTTAACCAATCTAACAAGTGGGATTAGTCTAAACTTACTAACTTAATTAGTGGAATTTATGGGCCATGACTAACTAATCTTGGGGTCCCGTCTAGAGTATAAGCTACCCGGGTCACTAGTACAAGTCGGAACGAGACGAAACTCAAATCCGACTAAACAAATCCCGTAAAATCAATATTAAATATATAAAATTCCTAAAATATTAAAATATAAAAAATGATCAAAATACCCTTAGCCTAAAAAGTGGTAATTAGCTAATATAATCATATGGTTAGGCCTCCATGGTCATGGTTAGTCTCTAGGCTAAGCAGCTCTAAGGTTACACTAGTAAAAAGACAAAATCACAAAACACTAATTTAATGATATTAAAAATAATCAAAGTTCACCAATAAATCAATAACATGATTTAAACCTATTATTAAATAATTAATTTTACAAAAGTTCAAAATTACCCTTGTTTTAGAAAAGTGGTGGTTACAAACTACTAGCCATATCTGTGTCTTTAGACCATTTTCATGCCTTGTACTAATAGCTTGCTTATTTTTGTGCTTCTAGACTATTCTCGTACCAACACCGTCAATGTGTCGACTGTGCTTGCCTTTTTGACATATACCTTGGGACACAACAACATGTTTCGTGTCATCGACTTGGTCTGTGCTTCAAACCCCACAATTCAACATGATTTAACCAAACTTTGCCTTACGACCCTTCTTGACTTAACTCGAGATGACTCAATCCCGACTTGTGAAACTTGTGTTGACGACTTAAACACGATGCCACATCTCATACCGAAGCACATGTCTTTGCTATAACCAAATCTTGGCTTCATAAAACTTGTGGAGACCGTGCACATAATTTGTGAATCATTCGTGCCATGATTATATTCTTTTTTATTCAACTGACATCATGCATGCAGATTGCCGCTCAACATACTGACTTATCTATATGAAAGGTCACTAGCAATGTCAAGCTATCTTGGACATGATTGAGGATAGACGGCGATCATCCAACGCGGGTAGCTAGCCTTTGAAAGCCCCGAATCTCCTATACGGTACATCCAGCATCCTGCTTTAGCCGTCTCGCTTCCCTCCGGGCCGACATGATCCCGGTGCACCGACGATCACTCGAGGAAGACTGTGCCTTGTGCATAAGTTATCCATAACTACGCACCTACGACTACTTGTAGACTCGACGTAAATGCAAGACCTACAGATGATATAACTTGCTTCCTTTTCTTTATACTTCTTTACTTTTTACACATGTTTGTAGAGCCCAAATTAGGGATTACCTTAGTGACTACCGGTCACATGAAATTCTTATCTTTGAAACCTGAGAAACGGCTACTGCATAGCCTTCTTACTTGACTTAAACATGACGTGTTTCTTCCAACATAACTTGCACCAACCATGTTCCATGTCAGTGGCATGACTGTACCATAACCCGTGCGATACAACTTAACCCGTGGGACGAGCAAAGGCTAAGCCAAGCCTTGCACTGTGGAAACGTGCAATGAAACTTATGGGACAATTATGCTATGCAAAGCATTGGATAATGTGATAGTGTATGCTTTACCACACATCTATACCGTGTGATGCCTATGACTATGTTAAGTTCATAGTCTTGTGGCACATAGACCAATTTTTCTTCTCCCAAGCCACAGGACGAAGGACCAAATGTCAATTTTGAAAGCACGTCGTGTAACACTTCTAAGCCGACCGTGGAACATTTTCATATTCTAACTCAATCTGACTCAAGTTGGGATTATTCCCTTAGCTATGTGGATTCGCTTCTTTTATTATCAAGATTACTTGTGCAGTTGAAGACTTCTATTTTATTAGTGTGAAGGCTAAGCTGAGGCAAAGTTCATCGAAGCCACCCACCTGAGCGAGGAGTTACCTCAGCCGAGCAGGACTTCGAGCAAGCCGTTGCATGGCTAAGTCCAAACGACATTGGCGTTTTGATTCCTTCGGTTGAACTGAGCGGGATGGAGCATTATAGCTACAGTATGCACTCTAATAAATTTATCGTATGTGGTCAGTTTAGTCAGTTGCTACATGTTAAATCCAAGAAGACTTCATTAGAAAGTGTAAAGTGGATACTTCAGTATCTAAAAGGAACTAAGGATATCAATTTATTGTTTCACAAGTAAGAAGATAGATCGAGCAAGTTGTAGAGATATGTGGATGTTGATAACTTGAATTAGAGAAGATCAACTACATGCTATGTATACATACTTGTTGGTTCTACGTTCAGTTGAAAGTCAATCATTCAGGATATTGTAGCGCTATCAAATACGGAGTTAAAATACTTAACAATAGCAGAAGTATCAAAGGAAGCTTTGTGGGTAAAAAGTTTACCTTGCAAGTTCATATTCAAGAATGTGTAGGTAGGGGTGAGCATTAATAGGTTTTAAACCGAAAACCGAACCGAACCGAATAAGCTATTCGGTTCGGTTCAAAACCAAAACGGGTCGGGTTCGGTTTCTGAAACCCAGTAATTCGGTTATTGGGTTCGGGTTCGGTTAATGGATTCGGGTTCGGTTTAAAATCGAAAACCGAATATCTATGTACATTTACCAAAATACCCTCATAAAATCCCTAGGTATAAAATCTCTCATTCACTCTCTCTCCTCCCATTCTCTCATTCACTCTCCTCTCTCTCACAGGCAGCCGATCCCTATGTTCTCTCGAGAGGGAGAAACCCTAGTTAGTTCCGCCGCTCTCTTCCGCCTCTCTAGTCTCTTCAGCCTCTCACCGCCGCTCCCTTCCGCCTCTTCTCAGTCTCTCTCTTATGACAGCCTCCGATCATCGTGGATCTACAGATCTGACTGTGGATCTACAGATTTGAGGCCTGAATCGTGTGGATCTACAGATCCGAAGTCTAAATCCTTTGGATCTATAGATCTGACCGTGGATCTACAGATCTTGGAGCTTTGGCATCCTGATTTCGAGAGTTCGGACTCCAGATCTGAGACTTAAGTCCTAGCCCCCTCTGGATCTACAAATCATAATTTTTTGTAAGTATTTTTTTGTTAATATTAGTTGTTTATATTTTTTTTACTGTTAAAATTTTGAGATTTAAGTACTGTTAATATTTGTTAAAATTTTGAGATTTATGTACTGTTAAAATTATGTAGTGTTAAATTTACTGTTAAAATTATGTAGATCTGAGACTTAAGAATGTTTAATTTATGTACTGCTAAAATTAATGTACTGCTAAAATTTACTGTTAAAATTATGTTTAAATTATGTACTGCTAAAATTATTTAAGAATGTTTAAATTTACTGTTAAAATTATGTAGATTTAAGAATGTTTAATTTACTGTTAAAATTATGTAGATTTAAGAATGTTTAATTTACTGTTAAAATTGTGTAGATTTAAGAATGTTTAAATGTACTGCTAAAATTTAATTTATGTTTAAATGTACTGCTAAAATTTAATTTATGTTTAAATTTACTGTTAAAATTATGTAGATTTAAGAATGTTTAATTTATGTACTGCTAAAATTATTTATGTACTGCTAAAATTAATTTATGTACTGCTAAAATATTTGTTATCATTTATGTACTGCTAAAATTATTTAAGTACTATTAATATTTGTTATCCTAGCCCCCTCTGGATCTACAAATCATAATTTTTTGTTAATATTTGTTATCCTAGCTCCCTCTGGATCTACAAATCATAATTTTTTGTTAATATTTGTTATCATTTATGTACTGTTAATATTTATGTACTGCTAAAATTAAGTTAAAATGTTTAATTTATGTTCTGAGACTTAAGTCCTAGCCAATGTTTAAGTTGAAATGTTTAATTTATAGATTGTTTAATTTATAGATTGTTTAATTTATAGATTGTTTAATTTATGTTTAAGTTAAATTTATGTACTGTTAAACTTCTTGATTATGCAGATATTTGGTTGCTGGAAGCCTTGATCCTTGGCTTGGCTGGGCTGTTTTTCTTGAATCACTGTAAGGAATTCTACAAATCCTTGGCTGGGCTGTTTTTCTTGATCATTGACAAGTGCTTGCTTAAAGTGCTATATGCACAAATTATTGCAGTGGGGCATTGACAAGTGCTTGTCATTACCATATATATATTGTGTGTAAAATATTTTTGCAGGCCAAATTATTGCTTAAAGTGCTTGCTTGCACAATCGATATTCTGCAAATTGTAATGGCCAGTTTGCCTTAAAAAAGTGCCAATTTGCACTATATGCACAATTTGATTTTTGGAGTCTGGACTTTGATTTGTTGGTCCTGCAATTTGATTTTTGGTCCTGCAATTTTTGGTCCTGCAATTTTGGTCCTGCAATTTTGGTCCTGCAATGTTTGGTCCTGCAATTTTGGCCCTGTAATTTGTCATATCAGAGGACTCCTATGCACTTTGGATTTTTGGTCCTGCAATTTTATAACTAAATACATAGGGGGAAAATTAAAAATCTGATAACTTATGACTTATGAGTGATTTGTTTTAACGTTTAGATGTCAACTGAAGCGTCTCCTATTGAGGTTGGGGCTAGGTTCGGGCTGTAGGAGGGACAAGTTCCCAAGACACAAATGTCCCTATTACAACTGTTTCTAAACTTAAGCTTAAAAGCAAGCGTATTGGTAAAAGAAGGGCTCCTTATTGGAGCGACTTTAAGGAATTTCTTGAGAATGGAAACCCTAAAACAGAGTGTAACTTCTGTAAGAAACAATATTATTGTCACCCAGTAATTAATGGGACCAGTTCAGTCAGAAATCATTGGCTTATATGTCCCCTCAATCCTAATCACAAAGGTCCGTCTCAATCAATATTGAATATGCAATCTGTTGGGAAAGGCAAGTCAACACTAACTAGTTGGCAATTTAATCAAGAAGACGTTAGGAAGGCCTTGTCTTATATGCTAACTGTCGACGAGCTGCCATTTCGGTTTGTTGAGGGTGACGGTTTTAAGCGGTTTGTTTCAGTTGCGTGTCCGATGTTCAGTGTACTGTCAAGATGGACAGTTGCACGAGATTGTTACAATCTCTACACTAGTGAGAGGACTAAGTTAAAGACATATTTCAAGGAGTCCAATCAAAGAGTTTGTCTTACCACAGACACATAGACTTCCATTCAGAAGATAAACTACATGTGTCTCACGGCACATTACATCAATGACGATTGGATATTACACAAAAGAATTATCAACTTTTGTCCAATTGTTAGTCATAAAGGCGAGGCCATTGGGAGGGATGTTGAGTCATGTTTAATTGAGTGGGGCATTGACAAGATTTTTACAATCACTGTTGACAATGCTAGCTCTAATGACGTTACTATTGCATATTTGAGCAAAAAATTTGCACAAAGAGGAAATAGTATACTTCAATGCAAGTATTTACACATGCATTGCATTGCACACATTATCAACCTTGTTGTGGTAGATGGGCTGAAAATGATGTCTTCTTCGGTTGTTCCTGTCCGGAGAGCTATTAGCTACGTGAGGCAATCTCCTTCTCGTTTTCAAAAATTTAAAGCTTGTGCTCAAATGAAAAAAATAGAAAGCAAGAAACTGTTGTGTCTAGATGTGAGCACCCGTTGGAATTCAACATATTTGATGTTGGATACCGCTCAAAAATTTCAAACTGCCTTTGAGAGGTTTTGTAGCACCCAGTTTTCCAAATGAGGGTAATTTTGAAATTTCGTGTTTATAATTATTTTAATAATGATATTTAATTCATGATATGATTTTTGGTGATTTTAAATTATTTTAAAATTATTTAAATCAATGACTTGTGGTTTTGACGTTTTGCTAGTGAAACCCTAGAGACTGTTTGACCTAGAGCCTAACCATGTGATTATGATATTTTAATATCATTTTTGGCCTAAGGATATTTTTGCATTTGACCTCTTTGAATTATTTTGATATTATTTTATTATTTATGATATTGTTTTGGGGTTATTTGAGTCGGGTTCGAATTTCAACTCAATCCGACTTGAAACGGGGGCCCGGGGGTAGTTTGACTCTAGTAGGACCCACACACTAGTTAGGCATGGCCCACATGATATTAATTTTAGTCCACATGATAAAAATATTTTAGTTAGAGGTTAGACTAATTATTATGGATAAGGTTAGTGTGATTAGAGACTTTAGAATGACTAATTTAGCCCCAACCAATTAGCCCTTTCCTAATACTCATAGAATAGGTTAGTAGGGGCTTTTGGACTTTTTCTAATAGGAAAAAACCACCTTTATGGCCAGCCACAATAAGGATAGGGTTGAGCCTCCCATTTGTCATTATCCATCTATTTTTCTCTCTCTTGTTCTTCCCCAAATTCCTAGAGAGCAATCCCTAGCAATTTCTCCACCAAATCCTTCCATTTCACCACCAAATCTTCTTCTTTCTTTCTCCATTCTATCCAAGGAGGAAGCTACCCAAGTTTGGGAGGATTCGGAGCTCGTTCGTGTCCTTTTGGAATCTCTACGTGTCGGTGTCGCTCCGGGAAGGTTTTTCTTCGATTCGATCTACCGGGAGGTATAAATCCCTTCTCCTTTTTATTTCCTCATGCATATAGGTCTATTTTGAACCCATAGGAATGACCCCTATGGTTGTATCTCCATTTGTGTCCATTTTGTGTCCATTTGGAGGTCATAGGAGTGTCCTTTGTGTTGTGGATGTGTTCATGATACATATATAGATTTATATATATATATATATATATATATATATATATATATATATATATATATATATATATATATATATATATATATATTGTAATAAGAGTGTATCTATATTTATATATGTAATAAATCGTTCATGATGATTATATAATCAAGTTTGTGAGTGTGGTTCCTCATATTATTATTGCTATTATTGTTGTGGATAATTAGGACATATATTGTGTATTTTTTTGGCTCAAACTATCTAAATCCATCATGATTTTTATCCACGTTTTTAATTTTAGCCCTAACTTAGAAATGTCATAACTTCTAGCTCAAAGCTCGGTTTAATCTCCTGTTTTTTTAAAAGAAGCGTATTGAAGTTAGATTTCCAAAAATATGTATTAATAGGCCTAATTCTTTCTGTAACTTTCTGGAGAATTATTTGAGTGTCAGCTATACGAAGACAAACACGTTCTCGGTGTTTTTGCGATTCCGGGAGTTTTCGGAAACGAAAACGCGATCCGTTTGAATTTTCGGAAAGCTAACACATAGATCTATAACATACTTTAATCCTAGATTTTAATTCATGCTGAGATGGTACAGTATTGATTATTAGTAGGAGTTACTATTTGGCATATGTATTTTGTGCACTCTTGTTTGTAATATAATGTTCTATTTGATTTTAACCCATGTTAATGTATATACATTATGTAATTAAATAGAGAATACAAGCATGAGTAAATGGTTAAATAAATGATGTATGAGGTGTAAGTATCCGATCTAATATAAGCATGTATAAGTATGGCTTGTAATAAATATGTAGGTTCCATAGTATGTAATATATGGTGCATATAGTGGTGCAAGAGAATAATGAATGATGAATGAATGCAAGCATGAATGTAATGTAATAATAGATGTAATGTATGCAATATACAAGTTAATGAGATGTAATGTTCTATGTTAACACAAATCCTATATTACCTCATGTACCCCCTTACACTATGTTGACACTATCACACTTGACACATTGTTCACTTACACTTTGATACTCTTTGATATGTATACACTATGTATGCCCATTTAACTCTCACTTGCCCCTTTGCCATGTTCACATACACACACATAGCCTCTTAAATAAGTATTTATGAATATAGTTAACTTAGCTATGTATGTATATTATATATATGTTAGCATATTGTGTTGTAATATATAAGTTTATATAACCGTTTGAAATGCCATGATTATAGATCTAATGTTGAATACCAATATATGCATGTGTATATATGTGTAGACATATATAGCTTAAAGTAATAGATTACCTAGTGTATATCCAATGTGAATTCTTGCCTATTTGAGTATTGAATAATCGCATGCTATATAGAGTTGGGTGTATGTTGGCTTGTATAGCCTTGTATTGATGTGTGCTTGCTAGGATAGTCTTGGTTAGGCCTAGTAAGACTTACTGGGTTAGGACATAACCTAGTTTGACCTAGTTTGACTAGTGCAGTTGACCAGAGTTGACCAAGGGTTGACTTTGGCCTAGTTTGACCTAGATTTATGTAGAATGCATTGTAGTGCTTTATATTACCCTTCTGGACATGTTGTGACTTGTGTTGTTCTAATTAGGAGCCAGACACCTCTCCTCGGACAGTATCTTTACCTTGGACATTCAGATATCAGGCGAGTACATTCTCTGATCGTTTCATACTTGTCACGAATTATATTCTCGCTCTAGATTACTTTTACTTGATGCTGTCACGTTATCATCACGGATTGGTACTATATGGATCTCTTCTTGGGATGTTACCCCCTTAGCGGGCGTATCGGATACTTTATGACATGTATTTCATGTACATCATGTATTCCTTGCTTCTGCGTTATTCATGTACACTCATGTTCTCTCATGTTCTTACATGTACGTTCATGTACTCTCATGTTCTTTCATGTACGCTCATGTTTCCTCATGTGTTTCTTGTATAACCAAAACATCATATCCGTAACGTAACTTGAATAGATCCTTGTGTATTGATTGTGGGTAGGGATGAGTATAAATGGTCATATGATTTACCTTTCATGTACACTATGTTACTTTTCATGTTCATCATGTACAACCTAAGCCAATTACATGCCACCTCGTACTCTAAATCACTAGTCACTTACAGTTCTTACTTATCATGTATATATATTTCCAGTTATCAAATATCTCTCATGTTTTTATGTATATCTTCTTACAGCGTTTCATGTATCTTATTCTATTGCCTGCTTTATATTTCCTGACATGATATGAACTGCATGAGATGTATTGTGCTCGCTCCTGTCCTGACTGGACCTGTTGACAAATTTTACAGATGGCCTGGGATTGCATGCTCGCCTAGAGGAGACACAGTAGAGGTTGTTTAGATAGTTATTTCATTTTGTCGGGAGTTGTATTTACTTGTGGATTACTGTATTTGAGTTTTGAGATGTACTTCTGAGTTTATGTATCTTAGACACTTAGACTTCTATCTCATGTATCTCTTTTGGATTTCATATTTTATCTATCTTCCATTATGCTCTACCTTAGATGTGATTGAGTTTACATTCTGCTATGTCACCCCCATTCGGGGAGTATAAACTGCTTAGCCTTATACTGTTAGATGCATGAGACCTAGGACAGCGTTCTACCGTCGACACTGCGGCGTAGGCTGGGCGTTGTTACGTTCTCGTGCCCTAATTCTAGGGTGCGGGTCGTGACACATTTTTAGTGGTGGCCCATGCAGGTCGAGTTTATGTAGTGGTGTTCGAACTAGAGTACCACTACAGCCTGCAGTAGGAATAGGATATATTTTGAAGATACTCAATTACAGTTAGGAACCCTTGAGTGATTCCCGGAACGACCCTTGAGAATCTTATTTTAACTTCGATTTGAAATCTGTTTTTCCCTGATTTGATTTACCTTTACTTCCTGTTATTGAACTTGATTTTGATGGATTATTGTTGAATTTTGAATCTTGATGTTAGTGGTTGAATTTGAGTCTGTATTTTTATGATTTTTGATGGATTATTGTTAAATTTTGAATCTTGATGATAGTGGTTGAATTTGAGTCTGTATTTTTATGATTTTTGATGGATTATTGTTGAATTTTGAATCTTGATGTTAGTTGTTGAATTCGAGTTTGTATTTATATGTATATGTACATTTTTTTGAAATTAAGGTATAACCTGATAACATACTTGATAAGGACAGTGAGAAAGGTAAAAGTCTATTTTATTATGGAATTTAGAATTTATTGCAGTCATATTTACTAGCATGACAAGGACGTAGAGCCTGATATAACTATACTTATCTTAGTTATAAAATCTAGATTTTCTTGCAGCCATACCGGGTGGCGTGGTAAGAATTCTAGATAACATGATTATAGGGTGTATGCCTTATTATGGACTCTATCGTTTATTGCAGCTATGCTTATTGGCGTGGCAGAATTCTGACAACATAATTTCAAGAAGACACATATGATTATCAGATTGTACCTTAAATATTTTTGAACATATTTTCTCTACTTTTGTTTCAGTCCTTCAAAAAAAGAGAGAATTGTTATTTGTTTGTTTTGTTTTGTTTCTCATTTATTTAACTTAAGAGTAGCTTTAGCTATTTTTATAAACTTTGTGTAACTTTTTGCTATGAGTTTCTTCTTAATACAATGAATCGATGATTTTGCTAGACTTTATCTTGGATTTGATATTTAGCTCTGGTTTCAAAATGGTTCCTTCTTTTAGGCAAATAAGCAAACAGCTTTTATCGTTATTTCCTTCTTGCTATTATTCTAGTATTGAATAATAATAATAAAACTGCCTTGATTTCGTCAATCACCTGCTTGCAATCTTGGTAGGAATCTAAATGTTAGTCTTAACGTAGAATTAATTTTTATATTGGGACATGAGAATATATATATGAATATATATAGTGGATACTTTCCTGACACTTATGCATGCTACACTTGATTTCCACCTATCTGAATACATATTAATATGTCGTTAATGTTTAAATTTTCAAAACCCCAATATTTTCGATTCTCTGCTTTTTCTAGCTTAACTCGTGATTTAAATATAAAATTTTATGATAATAGTTTTATTTATATCACTGCACATGTATGTTATACGTAGGGTTTCAATTCAAAAAAAAATTTTGGTTGAGTTTTGTTTTTAAATTTGTCAAATCTGAGACTGTGTGCATATTAACCCTTAATACGGGATTTCAAATGTTAGTTCAAATTGATTGTTTTAAATGTAATATTTAGAGCTGTGTACATTGTTGTTGTAGGGATATAAATTTAGGTTCCATATTCTTACATGTTAGGTTGTGATAAACATTGAGTTGGTTTTGATGTGCAAATTCTCCAAAATCCTGAAAACTGAATACATGTTAACATTTTTACATTGATTTCCATATTTAGTTCAATTTCAGATTTAACATGTAATATTGAACTGTTGCGTAGATAAATGTATTGATAGTATATTAGGGTTTCATTTCTATCATGTTAGGATGTATTGGGAGCATTGAGATTAGTTGTGATGTTTCAAACTCCTAAATTTTGAAATTGCATTATGTTAATATTGTACTGGTTTAAATGTTAGCTTATTTTCAGATTTTGTATGTAAATGCTGAACTAAAACTGGGTTTAACCTTTCAATACTAAGCTATAATCCTGTACAAGGACACACACACCCTAACTTAGTATAAGCTGTCATGTAACCTAACCTTTCCTCTCTATGTTATGATCACATACTTGTATAGATATATATAGAACTTAGGCATACATGTTATAATATATGTATATACATAACTAAATCTCTACCTCTTATAGATATTTATGGTTAGCCATGCATGTTATGATTAAATAGGTTGTGTATTGTAGGTTGTTAACCCATATGCCATGAGTAGTGTAACAGGATAGCTCATATACAATTTCATGTATATTTCACATACACCCATACACACACAAACCACATAACATTACATAATGCTAGTTTTTTCTCTCTAACGCTCTCTCTCTGTATATATATATATTGTGATTTGGATTTCAATGCAAGTGATTTTCAATTCCTTAATTTTTGAATTTGATTTTCTGTACCCTTTTTCAGATAATTGGTAGTTGCCTTTATTTTGTTTTGATAAGTACCAGTTTCATATAGGATGGTAGACCGCCTTACAGTTTTGATGGTTTGTTGTTTCTGTAACTTCTCTAGTTTAGCACCCTAGATTGCTTGTATGTTTTGATACCCTATGACCGTTTCGGTTAGCATGACTAGTATACCTAGATGAGACTTTCACTAACACCGTATGCCATGACCCTGTATGTCGTCCTTTTGATCACATGATTTGTTTTAATCTGGGACTTTGATTATGGGGGTTTGACCTAGAGGGAGTATGGATATTTTAATTTCGAGGACGAAATTTTTCTAAGGTGGGTAGAGTTGTAGCACCCAGTTTTCCAAATGAGGGTAATTTTGAAATTTTGTGTTTATAATTATTTTAATAATGATATTTAATTCATGATATGATTTTTGATAATTTTAAATTATTTTAAAATTATTTAAATCAATGACTTGTGATTTTGACGTTTTGCTAGTGAAACCCTAGAGACTGTTTGACCTAGAGCCTAACCATGTGATTATGATATTTTAATGTCATTTTTGGCCTAAGGATATTTTTGCATTTGACCTCTTTGAATTATTTTGATATTATTTTATTATTTATGATATTTTTTTGGGGTTATTTGAGTCGGGTTCGAATTTTAACTCAATCCGACTTGAAACGGGGACCCGGGGATAGTTTGACTCTAGTGGAACCCACACACTAGTTAGGCATGGCCCACATGATATTAATTTTAGTCCACATGATAGAAATATTTTAGTTAGAGGTTAGACTAATTATTATGGATAAGGTTAGTGTGATTAGAGACTTTAGAATGACTAATTTAGCCCCAACCAATTAGTCCTTTCCTAATACTCATAGAATAGGTTAGTAGGGGCTTTTGGACTTTTCCTAATAGGACAAAACCACCTTTATGGCCAGCCACAATAAGGATAGGGTTGAGCCTCCCATTTGTCATTATCCATCTATTTTTCTCTCTCTTGTTCTTCCCCAAATTCCTAGAGAGCAATCCCTAGCAATTTCTCCACCAAATTCTTCCATTTCACCACCAAATCTTCTTCTTTCCTTCTCCATTCTAGCCAAGGAGGAAGCTACCCAAGTTTGGGAGGATTCGGAGCTCGTTCGTGTCCTTTTGGAATCTCTACGTGTCGGTGTCGCTCCGGGAAGGTTTTTCTTCGATTCGATCTACCGGGAGGTATAAATCCCTTCTCCTTTTCATTTTCTCATGCATATAGGTCTATTTTGAACCCATAGGAATGACCCCCATGGTTGTATCTCCATTTGTGTCCATTTTGTGTCCATTTGGAGGTCATAGGAGTGTCCTTTGTGTTGTGGATGTGTTCATGTTACATATATAGATTTATATATATATATATATATTGTAATGAGAGTGTATCTATATTTATATATGTAATAAATAGTTCATGAAGATTATATAATCAAGTTTGTGAGTGTGGTTCCTCATATTATTATTGCTATTATTGTTGTGGATAATTAGGATATATATTGTGTATTTTTTTGGCTCAAACTATCTAAATCCGTCATGATTTTTATCCACGTTTTTAATTTCAGACCTAATTTAGAAATGTCATAACTTCTAGCTCAAAGCTCGGTTTAATCTTCCGTTTTTTTAAAAGAAGCGTATTGAAGTTAGCTTTCCAAAAATATGTATTAATATGCCTAATTCTTTCTGTAACTTTCTGGAGAATTATTTGAGTGTCAGCTATACGAAGACAAACACGTTCTCGGTATTTTCGCGATTCCGGGAGTTTCCGGAAACGAAAACGCGATCCGTTTAATTTTCGGAAAGCTAACACATAGATCTATAACATACTTTAATCCTAGAGTTTAATTCATGCTGAGATGGTACAGTATTGATTATTAGTAGGAGTTACTATTCGGCATATATATTTTGTGCACTCTTGTGTGTAATATAATGTTCTATTTGATTTTAACCCATGTTAATGTATATACATTATGTAATTAAATAGAGAATACAAGCATGAGTAAATGGTTAAATAAATGATGTATGAGGTGTAAGTATCCTATCTAATATAAGCATGTATAAGTATGGCTTGTAATGAATATGTAGGTTCCATAGTATGTAATGTATGGTGCATATAGTGATACAAGAGAATAATGAATGATGAATGAATGCAAGCATGAATGTAATGTAATAATAGATGTAATGTATGCAATATACAAGTTAATGAGATGTAATGTTCTATGTTAACACAAATCACATATTACCTCATGTACCCCCTTACACTATGTTGACACTATCACACTTGACACATTGTTCACTTACACTTTGATACTCTTTGATATGTATATACTATGTATGCCCATTTAACTCTCACTTGCCCCTTTGCCATGTTCACATACACACACATAGCCTCTTAAATAAGTATTTATGAATATAGTTAACTTAGCTATGTATGTATATTATATATATGTTAGCATATTGTGTTGTAATATATAAGTTTATATAACCGTTTGAAATGCCATGATTATAGATCTAATGTTGAATACCAATATATGCATGTGTATATATGTGTAGACATATATAGCTTAAAGTAATAGATTACCTAGTGTATATCCAATATGAATTCTTGCCTATTAGAGTATTGAATAATCGCATGCTATATAGAGTTGGGTGTATGTTGGCTTGTATAGCCTTGTATTGATGTGTGCTTGCTAGGATAGTCTTGGTTAGGCCTAGTAAGACTTACTGGGTTAGGACATGACCTAGTTTGACCTAGTTTGACTAGTGCAGTTGACCAGAGTTGACCAAGGATTGACTTTGGCCTAGTTTGACCTAGATTCATGTAGAATGCATTGTAGTGCTTTATATTACCCTTCTGGACATGTTGTGACTTGTGTTGTTCTAATTAGGAGCCAGATACCTCTCCTCGGACAGTATCTTTACCTTGGACATTCAGATATCAGGCGAGTACATTCTCTGATCGTTTCATACTTGTCACGAATTATATTCTCTCTCTAGATTACTTTTATTTGATGCTGTCACGTTATCATCATGGATTGGTACTATATGGATCACTTCTTGGGATGTTACCCCCTTAGCGGGCGCATCGGATACTTTATGACATGTGTTTCATGTACATCATGTATTTCTTACTTTTGCGTTATTCATGTACACTCATGTTCTCTCATGTTCTTACATGTACGTTCATGTACTCTCATGTTCTTTCATGTACGCTCATGTTTTCTCATGTGTTTCTTGTATAACCAAAACATCATGTCCGTAACGTAACTTGAATAGATCCTTGTGTATTGATTGTGGGTAGGGGTGAGTATAAATGGTCATGTGATTTACCCATCATGTACACTCTGTTACTTTTTATGTTCATCATGTACAACCTAAGCCAATTATATGCCATCTCGTACTCTAAATCACTAGTCACTTACAGTTCTTACTTATCATGTATATATATTTCCAGTTATCAAATATCTCTCCTGTTTTCATGTATATCTTCTTACAGCGTTTCATGTATCTTATTCTATTGCCTGCTTTATATTTTCTGACATGATATGAACTGCATGAGATGTATTGTGCTCGCTCCTGTCCTGACTGGACATGTTGACAAATTTTACAGATGGCCTGGGATTGCATGCTCGCCTAGAGGAGACACAGTAGAGGTTGTTTAGATAGTTATTTCATTTTGTCGGGAGTTGTATTTACTTGTGGATTACTGTATTTGAGTTTTGAGATGTACTTCTGAGTTTATGTATCTTAGACACTTAGACTTCTATCTCATGTATCTCTTTTGGATTTCATGTTTTATCTATCTTCCATTATGCTCTACCTTAGATGTGATTGAGTTTACATTCTGCTATGTCACCCCCATTCGGGGAGTATAAACTGCTTAGCCTTATTCTGTTAGATGCATGAGACCTATGACAGCGTTCTACCGTCGACACTGCGGTGTAGGCTGGGCGTTGTTACGTTCTCGTGCCCTAACTCTAGGGTGCGGGTCGTGACAGGTTTCAAGACGAAGATCTTCTATTTAAGGGAGAGCTTGAGGGTGAGAACTTGTTTCCAAACGAAGACGATTGGATGAGTGTGAGAAGGTTGTGCACTTTCTTAGAACATTTCTATGAATTCACTTTACGTGTGTCGGGGTCTTCGTATGTCACTTCCAACAAGTTTTTTGAAGAGATGGCTTCTGTCGACTTTCTTTTGAAAAATACTAAAAGTAATGATGACTTTGAGTTGTCTACTATGGCGGATAAAATGAGAGAGAAATACGATAAGTATTGGGAGGACGTCGAGAAGATGAACATGGTTGTCTTCATTGCGCCACTTTTTGATCCAAGGCAAAATTTTGCATATTTGGAATGGTGGCTATATCAACTATAAGGTCAGTCAAAGGGTGACACAATGATAGAGAAGGTCAAATTGGTTGCTTACTCCATGTTTGAAGAATACAGAAAGTTGTATGCACCTACAATTCCTTCTACAACTAATAAAATGAATGAATCTTCTACTATCGACGACCGTTCAATCTTTAACTTGAAAAGTATGATGAAGGCTCAGTATAAAAATCATAAAATGAAAACCGGTGGTTGTGATAATAAATCTCAGTTGGATCGTTATCTTCTCGAGCCCACCGAAGCCGATGAAGATGAGAATCCTAATTTTGATCTCTTGGCTTGGTGGAAGATCAATTATCCTCGTTTTCCTGTTCTTTCGAGAATGGTTAGTGATGTCTTGGCTGTTCCAATCTCTACGGTGGCTTCGGAGAGTGCATTTAGTACCGGTGGTCGGGTGCTTAATGTATTTAGGAGTTCTTTGACACCTAGGATTGCTCAAGGTCTTATTTGTTCTCAAGATTAGTTTAGGACTGGTTCGGATCGATCTATTGTTACTAATCTTGAAGAGAATTTGGAATCCCTGGATAAACTTGAAAGAGGTATCATTTTAGATATTAAATTTCATGGTTCGGTTCGACCTACTACATTACTTGTATTGATTATTTGTTTTTTTGTTTATCTTTCTTATACTTGTATAGATTTAAGCCAATTGGCAATGATGGGCTCAACCTCAAGCGATATTTGATGAGTTGTTCTTTGGAATCTGGATTTTGGTTTGGAATATGTAATTATTAAACACCTATCATTTTGTTTGCACTGTAGTCTGCACTGTCTAGTATGCAGTATGCACTAGGCAGTACTGGACATTTTGTTTTATGTTTAGGTGGACTGAAATATGCAGTATGCAGTATGCACTATGCAATACTGGCCATTTTGTTTTCATGATGCTGGCTTGGCTGGAGTCTGGACTTTAATATGCTATGTGTGCACTATAATATGCAGTCTGGAGTCTCTGGACTGTAATATGCAGATTGCACTATGCACTATGTAATACTATTTTTTTGGTATTTCAGTTACTTTTTCCATTATAAGTTACTAACATATATGTGGAGAAATTTGTGATGATGATATGGCATTAGCAAGTGGTAAACAGATACTACGATGCACTAATTGCCAATCTGAACTTTCATATTTCAAATCCACTTGTTTATCTATGCAGAATTGCAGATGATATCATGATAATATGGTTCTTAATAACCGGCCTTCGGTTATTGGTTTCGGGTTCGGTTATAGGCCGCAACTTACAACTTTCTGTTACTCTGGATTCTTCAAACATGGAGTCAACTGTCATTGCTCCTATGATTCTCTATACTGCAGCTATACTTGCATTGCCATACTTTCATTTCTGCAGCTGTGAGAAATCAGGTATACTTGCATTACTGCAGCTGTGACAAGTCTCAACCCCCAAATGATGAAGCAAGCTCTCAAGTCTCAACCCCCAAATGATGAAGCAAGCTCTCTTGAGGTTTATGCTTTGCGGCTTATGCAACTTGGCCCTCCTTGGCTCCTTGAATTGATCTTGGCTAATGCTGTTTATATAATTATATTGCCAGTTGTCTGGACTTTGGATTGGATATCCTTCTATACTCCAATCTCTGTGATCTGGGCTAATGTTGTTTATATTGCCAATTTATTTGGAGTCATAGTGTGTTGGCCGAGCTTGTATCAGCAGAATGAGCTTCTGAATCTCTGATGGGTCCATATCCTATTGTATGAGCTAAAAGAGCTTCTGATGGGAGCTGGAAATTTACTTGTATTGATTATTACTTCTGATGGGAGCTGGAAATTTACTTCTGATGGGAGCTGGAAATTTACTTGTATTGATTATTTGTTAAACTGTAATTGTGTTATTTTTAGCTGTAATCATTTGTTGAAACTTGGAAGCTGGAAATTTAATTATTTGTTTAAACTTGGAAGCTGAAAATTTGGAACTTGGAAGCTGGACATGTAATGTAATTGCGTTATTATGCTGTAATTATTTGTTCATATTGTTGTTCATGAATTAAAAAAATTTGGAACTTGGAAGCTGGAAATTTGGAATTTGGAACATGAATTATTTGTTCATATTGTTGTTCATATTGTTGTTCATGTAATTGTGTTATTTTATGCTACAAATTTGGAACTTGGAAGCTGAAAATTTGGAAGCTGGACATGAACTTCATATAACCGAATAAACCGAACAAGCCGAATCGAATTATTCGGTTCGGTTTAGTTCGGTTCAGCCTCATTTCGGTTCGGGTTCGATTTACAAAATTTTCTATTCGGTTAATTCGGTTTTGGGGTTTTCGGTTCGGTTTAAACCGATTTAACCGAATACTCACCCCTATGTGTAGGTTTCGTTTTTAAAAAAAGTAAAATCGCAATTCATCTTGCAAAAAATTAGGTATACCATATTCGGATGAAACACATCGATGTACGATATCACCATACAAAGGAGCGGTACATTAAAAAGATTGATCTTATAAAGATCAATACTAAGGTGAATCAGACAGATATACTAATGAAAGTGATTCCTATGGAGAAGTTTAAGTCATTCTTGACTTATATTCAAGTACTTACATGTAAGGAAGGTTGGCATCTTCAATAGGAGGAGGTGACAATTTCTCAATTATGGACAAAGACTATGTTGGTAGGCAAATGGCTACTAAAGGAGGCTAAAGTAAAGTAGTACAAAGTTAATTTGCAACAATTCCAAAAGGTGCTTTGTTGAATTCAATTCGAGGTGAAAATTGTTATTGTGTGGCTCGTGTTTGACAACAAAGAGTGACTATTGGAGAACCTCGAAAGTAGTCGCAAACGAAAATCTCAAATGGGGCCAAAACAAGAAATAATATACTAACCCTCCTATGTTTCATGGGTAGCAAGGGGCTATCCCTATTTTGAAACTAATTGTACGAGCTATCCCTCTTTTACTAAAAATAATAATAAAAGTGATTAGGTTGTGTTTGATTGGATTTTTTTCCATGAAAAATATTTCCATCACAAATTTTCCACCAATTGTAGTGTTTGATAACTTATATTTTTCACGGAATTATTTTTCAAAGAACTACCATTTTTCATATTTTCTTCTAAAATGGTGGAAAATGAAACTTGTCCAACCCATAGAAAAATAACTATTTTCTGTCGAAAATAATGACAATCAAACACCAAATTAAGTTTTCCATGAAGTTTTTTTAAAATTTCATGAAATTTTTTTCCTAAAAAAATAATTCTATGAAATTAATTTCTTTTCCACATATTTTTCACCTGGCAATCAAACACACCATAGTGTTGTAGCTTTCTACAGAAAATATAAAACATAGAGATGATTTGTATAATTAGTTTTAAAATACGGATAGTTAGTATAATAAACATAAAATGTAGGAATAGTTAACGTAAAATGTCTCCAAAACAACCAGCTCAAACCGATATATCGGGTTTTCCAACTAATAATGTGCACAAAAGGATTAAAGTGCAAAACCCAAACTCATAATACTATAATCACCAACCAATAACAAAAGTTTACAGCTACAAATATGCAAAACGTCCCTTATTCTATACCAAAGAAGTTTCCAGAACCGGTTGGGAACCAGAAACTCCCTCTCTATAAATTCTCCTCTTCGGACCCTCCTGTTCCCCCATAAATTTTTTATTTCCAGGTCCCTCTTCTTCTCCGGAACTCTAGAGAAAAAAAAAATGACTCATATCCTTCCCTTAAGCTAACCCTAATTTTCTATCTATAAAATAAATTTGGTTTTTTTATTTACTGTTTTTATTCGGATTTGTTGCGCTCTTGATGTGGTTTTGTTTTTTTTTTTCTTTTTAATAATTCAGATCGAAAAGTTGTTCTTGTTCCTTAACTCTGATGATCACGCGGGAGCCAGAGGGAACGCGATCGAGAAAGAGCGAAGGCTCGGAAGCAGCAGGCGAAGGGGAGGGACGACGGATTAACCCCAGAACAACGACGAGAAAGGTGCGATTTTTGTAGGAAGAATATTTTTTTTCGTATTTTTTTCTTCTGATTTTTACGTAAAATTTGGAATTTTTTTTTTAAAAATTTTGAGTTTTACTTGGAAAAGTTCTGGCTTTCAGGAAATAGTTCCAACTTTTTACGGTTTTATTTTGAATTTTTCTGATTTTTATGTGAGATTTCGAATTGTTTGAGTTTTATACTTTTAGCGGAAAATCAACTTTTTTTTTTGTAGGTTTTTATTTGCAGAGTTCTGATTTATAGGGTAAATATTGATTTTCAGGAGAAAAGTACAAATAAATTTAATTGTAGGTCCTCTATTACGAATATATCTGAATTTTGAGGGTGAATATAGAAGTTTTAGGTTTTTTATTGGAAATCTAATTATTGGGGGAAATTTTGATGTTTATATTGGAGAAAAGATCTAATATTTGTGCATTTTGGAGAACTTGTGATTGGTAATTTAATTTCTAGATTTTTATTTGCAAAAAAAAATTCTAATTTTTGATGCTCTTCTTCCTTTTTTGAAGGGACGCAAAGGCTCTTCAGGAGAAGGCCGCGAAGAAAGCGGCTCAGGCTGCCGGTGCCGGAGGAGGCGGCGGCGATGCAAGTAACAAAGCAAATAACAAAAAATAGAAGGGGTTTGTTTGTAAAAGGTGCTCTCTTTAAGTTAGGAGAGAGTTGCAAGAGTTGCAAGGTTTTTGTCATTGGAGGACTAGAAACGAATTGTGTCACTATCCTCTTCTATCCTCTTTTAAGCTAATGAGTTGGTACTCATCGATGTATTTATAACATTTGAGTGTGATATAATGCTAAAATTTGGTTGACAACTTATGGATGCTCAACAATTTGTCTCACTTCCATCTTATTCTCTTGAGGAAGTTGTGAATCTTTAGCGATGGACACGATTAAGAGCATCTCCAACCCTATTGTCTTATTTTGTGTTGTGAATCCTATGTGGCATGAGGGACAAGACAATGTCTTGTATAGGTGGCAAGGTTATATTCACAAATGACAATGGATTTAAAAAGTCATCTCCAATGCAAAAGTATTGAGAAGACAATACAAATAATTTTTTACAACTTCCAAGACAACTTTTACTCTTCTACTTCTTTTTTATAAATATTTTTATTCACAAATGATGATGTGGACATAAAGACATTGTGAAGTGCATTGTCTAGATCTAGACAACCAACTTCACATTGTCTTTGCCATGTCATTGCCATGTCAACTCCACACTTTATTTCACATTTGCATTGGAGAAGTACTTTTGGAAAAAATGGTTGTCATTCCTATGTGGCAACCATTTTTTTCAAACTCACAATAGGGTTGGAGATGCTCTAAGACATGAATCTCTAGTAACTAAACCTGATATGCAAGCCCTGTAGGAAAAGGCTGACCAACCATAACCTCAACTGAAATTGGTAGAGTCAGTTATACCTTGGACTGACTCTCACCTAGGTTGGAATCATAGTTTAGTTTTTGATCTTAAATCTTGTATCTAAAACCATTTTGAATCTTCAATTTGTTGGATGAGAGGACCCTTGTTAATAAGGGTTATGTGCAGGTTGTGTTGGACTACCTTAGTTTAAATCCCAGGGTAGTAGTCCTGTTGGAGGACTGAACTGTCCCCATGCCCTGTATAAGACTGGTTGCGAAATGGAAGGGAAAGGAAATCAATTCCTAGTCATTTTCCAATGTGGGAAAGGAAATCAATTTCTTGTCATTTTCTTTCCTTTGAAAAACTTTAATTTCCATTGATTTTCCTTTTCGACCTTTGGTAATGCTAAGGAATTTGGAAAGGAAATTGAATACTTCAATGTGGGAAAGTGATTCCTTAATTGGATAGATGGAATCACTTTCTCTCCTAATTTTTCTTCTAAATCATTTTTTCTTTACTTCTCAATTCCTTTGACTTTCAAACATAGAAAGTAATCACTTTTCTTTTCCAACCCGGAGATTCCGCGAACCAAACGAGGCCTTAGAGCATCTCCAACCCTATTGTGAGTTTAGAAAAAATGGTTGCCACATAGGAATGACAAATTTTCATTTCAAAACATGAAGTTGACATGGCAATGACATGGCAAGGACAATGTGAAGTTGGTTGTCTAGATCTAGACAATGTACTTCACAATGACTTTGTCTCCACATCATCAATTACGAATAGAAATATTTATAAAAAAGTTGAAGAAGTGGAGGAGAGTTGTCTTGAAAGTTGAAAAAAAAAACTTTTTATTGTCTCCTCAATACTTTTGCATTGGAGATAGTTTTTCTATCTCATTGTCTTTTGAGATATAGTTTTGTCACATAAACAAGACATTGTCTTGTGGCTCATGCCACATAGGAGCCACCTAAGACTCACAATACTTAACAAGACAATAGGGTTGGAGATGCTCTTAGAGCATCTCCAACCCTGTTGTAAATTTTAAAAAAAATGGTTGCCACATAGAAATGATAAGTTTTCATTTCAAAAATCATTTTCCAATGCAAATGTAGAATGAGTCCATTTTTGTTCACCCACCAAAACACTTTGAATGGATTTGACACGTGTCAATCTTCTATTGGAGGGTGAACAAACATCCTAGTTTTGGTGGGTGAACAAAAATGGACTCAATGTAGAATAAATCATGAAGTTGACATGACAAGGACAATGTGAAGTTGGTTGTCTAGATCTAGACAATGCACTTCACAATGACTTTATTTTCACATCATCAATTATAAATACAAATATTTGTAAAAAAAAGTTAGAAGTGGAAGAGTTGTCTTGGAAGTTGAAAAAAAATATTTTTTATTGTCTTCTCAACACTTTTGCATCGGAGAAGACTTTTGTATCTCATTGGCTTTTGTAAATGTAATCTTGCCACCTAAGAGCATCTCTAACCCTATTGTCTTGTTTTGTGTTGTGATTCCTATGTGGCATGAGGCACAAGACAATGTCTTTCCTATGTGGCAAGATGATATTCACACAAGACAATGAGATAAAAAAGTGTTCTCCAATGCAAAAGTATTGAGAAGACAATAAAAAACTATTTTTTCCAACTTCCAAGACAACTCCTCCACTTCTTCATTTTTTTATAAATATTTCTATTCATAATTGATGATGTGGAGACAAACTCATTGTGAAGTGCATTGTCTAGATCTAGACAACTAATTTCACATTGTCCTTACCATGTCATTGTCATGTCAACTTCATGATTAATTCTACATTTGCATTGAAGAATAATTTTTGAAATAAAAGCTTGTCATTCCTATGTGGCAATCATTTTTTTCCAAACTCACAATGGGTTGGAGATGCTCTAAGAAAGACATTGTCTTGTGTCTCATGCCACCTACGACTCACAACACATAACAAGACAATAGGATTGGAGAAGCTCTTAGCATTATTGTTTGATAGCATTATTGTTTAGTATATTATGTTACAATAATCTTAGGATTAGAACCAAAAGTCCTACTACTTTCTTACAATAGTCTAGATGGCAGTTGTCAATTGATTTTTTTATTCTTTTTCCACATGGAGAGAGGAGACCTAATTAGCAACTGTCACCTAGACGATGGTAAAACAATGATAAGACTTTTGGTTGTAATTCTAGTAGCATTGCTCGTTATGTTAAAACTTTTATATTTACTTTCGATGCCGTTAGTTGCATAGACACGACAAGACATTGATTTATTATGAGAAATTTTGAGTCGCACCCCACTTAATTTACCACAATTCAAGGTGCACCCCACTGCTTTACCATAATGCAAGGCACCCCCCACTTTTGACGGTTTCCGTCAGTAACTGACAGTCAAAGGGTTTGACTATTTTTTTTGGACCAAAATACCCCCGTCTTCCCAAGTCCTCCCCCTTTCCAAGCCGATCCCCCACCCTCCGCCACCATCGGCCCCTCCCCGACCGCCACTCCCTCCCCCGACAGCCGCCGCCCCCTCCCCCGACCGCCGTAACCCCCCTCTCCGCTCCCTCTCCTCTCCCCTCCCCATCACCACCTGTAATGCCTATAGTTCGTATTACGTATCTTGGTATACGTGTACGTATTCTTGACTCGTATTGCGTATTTTCCTGCATGGTTATTTGGCATGTCATTAGATATGGCTTAGCTTGCTTCGGCTTAGCTTGGTTTGGTTTGCTTGTGGGTTCCTCATGAACCAAAAGAAAACCCCCACCTACCACCACCACCCTCATTTATATTTCCATCTAACTCTCTCTCTCTTCATTTATTCTTCTCCTTCACTTCTTCTTCTCCACTAATTACTCTTCCACCTACCAGGAAAGAGAGCTAGGCAAGTGCAAACTTGCTTCATGATGGATCTCAAGTTTTATTGTTCCATTCTCTTCCTTACTTGATTCTAAGCCTCTTTAGAACTTGACATTTTTGGATTTGATGGATGGATTCTTGTAGATCTAAGTTTGTAAACTTTTCGGTTTTTCTTGGTTTTGATATCTAAAACTTGGTTATTTTCGAAAACTAGTGTTTCTATGTTGTAGAGAATTCAATTTCATGCAGTTTTGGCTTTTGTTTCGCTTGATTTCGACTTCGGATGAGGAAGTTATGACCAAAACAATTTCTGGTCATTTCTATGTTCATCTGCAACATGAACAGCATGTCGCAGAAGGCGCATGTCGCAGTAGGCGCATGTTGCAATGAAGCGCATGTCGCAGTAGCCGCATATCATGTCGCAGAAGGTGCATGTCGCAGTAGGCGCATGTTGCAATGAAGCGCATGTCGCAGTAGCCGCATATCATGTCGCAGAAGGCGCATGTCGCAGTAGGCGCATGTTGCAATGAGGCGCATGTCGCGGTAGGCGCATATCATGTCGCAGTTGAACCACATGAGGCGCATGTCGCGATAGGCGCATATCATGTCGCGCATGAGCCGCATTAAGGCGCATGTCGCAGTAGGCGCATATGGTGTCGCAGTTGCATGCATATCGCAGAATAGGCCGCATAATGCATATTTTGACTATTACTAACTGTTATATGTCCTAATTGACTGAATTATTGTTCGAATTTCTCCCAACTCCCAACGTGGAAGTTGTAGATCTTTTCCTTAGCAGCAAGAATGTCTCTAGTTATTTTATGCAAGTTTCTCTCATTTATAATATTGTAAGAATAGAACACGATAGTGGCCCGCTGTGGCGCACTCTTGACAAGTAAACTGACATGTTATATCTCGGCATGCTGTTACGACAGCTAGCCTGACATGACAAGTATGAAAGACTTGGACACCGTGGGCGATTGTGTTTGTACAAATAAACTAGTACTGTCTTGCATCATGTTTAGGATGGGGACCCCTGAGTACCACGGTCAGGGGTACCTACTAAAATTGACTAAGGCTAATTAACTAGAATGATTCAGTAGTCATGAAGAGATTCCCAGCTACAGGCAATCCCGTTATCTGGGCGCATTCAGTGGACTTGTAGCCTACCGACGAGTAGGGCACATTTCCAGCACACAGTTACGTGTTGCATTCTTCATAACGGACATTCGACCCGGATAACCTGGATGGTCTGCAGGGCTTGTGGCTGTTGGGATAATCTCATTGCATCTTGCTAGTAACTAGGCCTGTGATAACCCTAGTTAGTTAAAAGTATCAAGCCGTACTCTTGATTGGCCGTGATTGATTGGATGAAGTTTATTCCAGCTTAGTCTTATCCTGATCCTGTACAAGATTGTATCAGGACATGATTTTTTGTATCGATAAATGATGGGATACCAAGTTCTGTTCAGATGAAGGGTTACAACCCCGGTCCTTGTTTGGTTTAAGGGTTGTAACTTGGCTACCTGAATAGTTCCATGGTTATCTTATCATATATCGTCCTGCTTATTGTGCTTGCCTTAACAATAACGATCGGGGGTCCAGTTCTGTTCAGGCGAAGGGTTACAACCCCGGTCCTTGTTTGGTTTAAGGGTTGTAACCTGGCTCCCGGAGCAGTTCTGTGTCCTCACTTCGTTTATTGTCTTAATGTAATCCCATGCCATGCTCGTCATGTTTTACCTTACCATAATACCATGATTAATTATGCTGGCCTTAGCAATAAAGATCAGGGGTCCAGTTCTGTTCAGGCGAAGGGTTACAACCCCGGTCCTTGTTTGGTTTAAGGGTTGTAACCTGGCTCCCGGAGCAGTTCTGTGTCCTCTCTTCGTTTATTGTCTTTACTGTACCAATAGTATTTGAGACGGGTTTCTATTCAGGTGAAGGGCTGCAACCCCGGTCCTTGTTTGGTTTAAGGGTTGTGACCTGGCTACTTGAATAGTTTCCTCGTACTTAGTTTACTGTTGTTATCTCTATTATTATCAGTTCTTTATTTATTATCTCTAATATTCTATTGTGATATGCTGGTTTTAGTTCCTAAGTGAAGCCTCCTTTGTGGCACTTGCTCTTTCTGGGGTCTGATCCAGCTGGTTTTGTGTGGCCAGATATCGGAGCAGCACCAGAGGATCCACCTGTCTTCCAGCCCGATGGTGACCACCAGGCGTAACCAGGGCAACGAGTGGGTTTCTTTTGTCCTCCCACTCTATTTGTAAAATTATTCTTTTGAGGCGTTTAGCCGGCGAGCACGTGTTAGCTCGTATTGCACCTTTATTTACTGTCTGCCTACGGGCTGTAATATGATTGACAAATCCTAGGGTTGATCATGTATTGACTAAAACTCTTGCTAGTCCTGACATTTTGAACGACTAGCTTCATGATCATCCAATATGTAATGTATGGGACGCCTTACTATTGTATATTGATGCTCTAATATCTTGTGACTGCTACTACTTGCTTGTGATTGAGACAATAGGTTTAATCTTGACCATAGGAGACTGATGGATTGTAGTTAAACCCTCATATATCTAGACAGCCGTGACCGTATAGTGACGTGGATTCCATTTTATTATACGTAGCTGGCTATGTCTGCCCCCGCTCTCCAGTATTCTGGTTCTGGGGCGTGACACCACCACCACCATCACCAACACCACCACCACCACCACCATCACCAACACCCCCCTACCCGACCTCGCCCGCCCTTTCTCGACCGCCGCCGACCCCCTACCCCCACCATCGCCGCCGCCACCCCCCCTCCTCGACCTCGCCTCCCCCTCCCCGACCACCGCCCCCCCACCCACAGCAGTAACAACAGCAGCAACAACAGTCGGGGAGGGGGGGCGAGGTTGGGGAGGGGGCGGCGGCGGCGGTGGAGGGGGGAAGTGGGGGAGGCGGCGGTCGAGGAGGCGGGGGCAGTGAGGTCGGGTAGGGGGGGTGTTGGTGATGGTGGTGGTAGTGTTGGTGGTGGTGGTGATGGGGAGGGGAGAGGGGGGTTGCGACGGTCGGGGGAGGGGGCAGCGAGGTCGGAGAGAGGGGGTGGCAGCGGCGAGGTCGGGCGGGGGCGTCGGCGAGGTCGGGGGGTGCAGTGGCGAGAAAACACGGGGAAGAAGACAACACGGGGGTATTTTTGTCAAAAAATTAAGTCAACCCAGTTGACCGTCCAATATGGACGGAATCCGTTAAAAATGGGGGGTATTATTCATTTGTGTAAAGTGGTGGAGTGCACCTTAAATAAGGGTAAATCAAGTGGGGTGCCACTCAAAATTTCTCATTTATTATATACTAGTATATATGCACGTACGTTACACGTATTTTAACTGTCTTCTAATTAACTTTGTATATACTTGGAAAGAGCAAAATACATTCAAAGTTGTTTTTTGATTAACTTTGTATGTATTTAAAAAGTGATAAAAATACTCGAAGAATAAACTAATGCATTGGAATACCAAAAGACAAATCTTGTAAGTACCTAATTATCTCTAGCAGAATAGATTATTTTTTGTATTGGAATAGATATGCAAGATATTTTTGGAATAAATTTTTTTACGGTGAAGTCTAACTTTTGTCATTATATAGAATAGAATAGATTGGTTTGCTTTATAAATTGGACATTTGATATGGGTTGTGACACAACATGAGAAGGACACAATGATATGGATACAAACACCTATTTTAAAATGGTGTAATGTACTTTAGATTTTCTGTATTGTGTTGGATAACACGATATATCTCAGATTTTTGTGTAAACTATGAACCTAATATTCTTTCTTTTTTCTACCGTAGCAATAATATGTGTATAAAAAACTGTGAATCTAATCTATTTTTACAATAGCAATAAATGGCATAGGGTTAAAACCAATCTATTCCTTGATTTTAAAAAATAATGATTCAAAGATTTGAATTAACTCAATTACAAGGAATACGCTAGCCCATATTTCTAAGACTCTGAATCTAAGACCGCCTGTCCATCTGGTATTTGAATTTTATTTAATTCTTGCATATAAGTCGCTTACAAAGATTTGCAATAAGTCAAATTTTAAATATAATTATTCTTTTAGATAAGTATCTAAAAATATACACAAAAATTAAAAGGTCACTTATATTTTCTTTTTAGTTTCATAGTAGACATTGAAAATTGGTAAGAATATTGTGTTGAAAATGAGAAACATTTGATGTATCTTAGTGAGCGCCGAAATGGATAAGAAAATTTGATGCGTCTTAGAGAGCGCCAAAAATAGATAAGAATAGTGTGTCCCGGTATGCATATTTTTTGACTTTGATTCCGTTCATGAAATTGTAACCTTATCGATTTTAAGTAATTATCAATTGCGTATTAGTGACATTTAGCTGCTGCTTTTTGCAAAAGCTCATATTCACTCTCCTTTTAGTCCCACATCGGATGAGCCATTGGTTTGAGTGAGCATATATTGCTTTTTTCCTCTCTGCTTCACTAAAGTAATGAGTGGGTGCCACATGGGCCACACGCGTGCGCCGCAGCCGTCCGATGCCGTGTGGTGCGGTTCAGTGCGTGTAATGGGTGCGGATATGTGCCTCCATCTGTGGGCGCCGAATGCCGAGTCGATACTTTTCGGGTTCGAGCTGAAACCCTTAAAAGTTTTTGCACATTTTGTAATGTTGGACTTTCCAATTTCCGTCCAGATTCAATGTACCACATTTTTTGTATTCTGTTATTGTTTTGTAACGTTCCAATTTATTATTCATAATATTCGCCCGTTACAAAGATGAATCCGAAGCCTATATATTGAACCCTTTTTTATTCTCAGAATAAAAAAAATATATACGTCCAAACTCTCTTTTTTAATCTCGTCTTTTCCTATCCGAGCTTTCCATTCTTCGTTGTTGTTCTGGACAGAGCTAAGTCGGGGTCGCTCTCTCCAAGTCGTGTGCGGCAAGGAGATTCCGGTGGAGCGGAGATTTACCACTATGAGCGTTCGGATACGGTCTGCACATAGACCCGAACTAACTCTTAGAGCAGTGCTACGTGTGCGACTTCTCCGAAGGCCGGTAACAACTACTTATATTTTTATTTGGTTGCAGTTTTTAAAGGAAAAAAATTGACGAATTAACAACAATCTATGAGTTAGTACAACTTACTGTCACATTTTGTAAAATTTTTCATTACTGCAAAACCGAACATATATTGCTATTTTCCAATACATATCCTGTAAGAATTGCTTAGAAACATTTGCCACTGTTTACCACTTGAGTTAACGAAATTTCTTAAAGCTTCTGTTTATCACTTGTGTTAACGGAATTTCTTATATATACTGTTTACCACTTGTGTTAACAAATCTTGGTTAAACATAATTTTCTTAGTCATTTTAAATCCATTCATTCTAAACCTTCTGTCTTCTTCTGTTAACAAGTAGAACCTTTGTTAAACATAATTTTCTTAAAGTCTCTCTTGCTTAGATACAGTTGCAATATATTAAGTCCTTTCAACACACTTGGCAATATATATATATATATATTCAACACACTTGGCAATATATATATATATATATATATATATATATATATATATATATATATATATATATATTAGACGATCAAATATATATATATACTAGCCTTCTAGTCACATATTCATTTGTCATTGTAACAAAGTTTGTTCTCTGCCAATATTAAATTATTCTTTAACAAATCTTGGTTAGATATTGTCAAATATATTATTTACTACTTGTTTCATCATACTAGTTGAGTAGTCATTTTATTCAATATTTTAATTTAGGCTAGATCAAACAATTAAGTGACTTAGTAAATTTTTTTTAATTTTTAAGTTCTAAAGTGATCATTCGTGTTATATGTCAATACATGTGTACCTTCCAGCACAGTCATGATAATGGGTTAGTAATAGTGTCGTAGAATAATGATTGTTGTTGGATGTATTACACTAAACATGGATCTATATTTGGGACTACTTGAGCCGATGTGGATTCATACTTAGGGTACACGTATTATGGTACGACATATAGGAGGATGACCATGTGACCACGACATGTAATTCCAATATCAAGATAGGGTTAATCTAAGCAACTTAAATCGGTAGAAGCATTGGGAGGAACAGAATCTCGAAATCATACGTCACCAGCCACCCCAGGTCCTGTCCTGGCGTGTCGGGTTGGCCGCCACGGATACAGTTTCATCCGCCTATAGTGGATGACTATATCCGACTCCTACGTGCTATGTGTTATATATTTTAGCACGGTGGCCTTACGGGGGACCGGTGCATAATCAAAGTGCTATGTGTGTGTGTATATATATATATATATATATATATATATATATATATATATATATATATAGTCCTGCTGGAACGATACGATCTGAGGATTCCTATATATTGCATTACTGGGATAATCCAGACAAATCATAGAAAGCCGTAGGATTGATTGGCCGCTTGTAAGCCGACTTGTTTGTGATATGTTTTCTTCTGTTAGCAACTGAGGAACATGGACTATTGTGGTGCGTAGTCCAACCAATGTCCTTATTTGGTTGCTGGGTTGGACTATTGTGCTGCGATAGGCTATGGACCGAAGTCGCGATTAGAAGCTCTTCACCTGCCCATGGTTATAGGATATATCTTATCTCGGCATGATATTGGCACAGTTTGTCCTTATTTGGTTATAAGGGTGTCGTATTATCTCGATGATATGGTATAAGCCTATAACTCTTGAATCAGGTCTTAATTTACTCCTTGAATTTTATCTCACTCTTTTGTGCTCCCTTGTGGTACTTGCTATTCGAGGCCTGACCTCGCTGGTTTTGTTTGGCCAGATATTGTAGCAGCACCAGAGGATCCAGCTTTCTACCCGAACAATAGTGTACACCAGGAGTATGGGCGCCAGGGCCCATGAGTGGGTTTCTTCTTCACCGCTCTGATAACTTATATTTTGTACTTGGCGTTTAGCCACCGGCACCTATTTAGCCGGCAGTTTTGGACATTTAGTTCCTCACATAATTGTAATTAAATCAGACTGCAGCTGACTATGGTTATGTACCTATGACTCTCGGCACTAGCTTATCATTTTGTATAGCTAGGCTCATGATTTATTTTGATAAAGCGTCGGGGACGCCTTACTGCTTTATCTTATATGATCATTATTTACTACTTTTTGTTTTGATTGATTGAGACATAGATGCTCTGTGAGACCATAGGATACTTGATTGTAGCATGCACCCCCTTGTCTCTTAACAGCCACGATCGTCGTATGACGTTTATATACCTCATATGGAGTAGCTGGCCTAGTCCGTCTCAGTATTCCGGTACTGGGGCGTGACAAGGTTTTATTGGTGGCCCATGCAGGTATATTTTTTAGACTTGTGGGGTATTACGATTATAGGAGTCTCAATCAAAATATGTTCCCTTTGATCTCCTGATTCATCTTCTCTTTCTTCCACCTTGATTGCTAACTTGATTATCATCCTTGATTCCTTCCCGTCATGTCTTTTGATATCTTGTATCATTTCCTTTAGGGGCACATCGTTCTCGGTTATTGGAGGAGCCAACATGAGAGTGAATCCAGTAGAACAGGGACCAGTTGGAGATCAGCAAGGGGTAGCCCCTCTACCTGGACAGATTCACATCAAGAACGTTACCGAGCATGAGCCAGTTAAGCCACAGAGGCCAGAGGTTCCCGTACCTCCAGTGATGCCGGTAGTACCAGTAGCACTAGACGCACTGGCACTATTACAGATTATCAGAGGTTTATTGGAGACCCAGCAACACCAGACGGCAGCCCAACAGCAACAACAGACCCAGCAGCAAGAACAGAATGTGCTACTGAATCAGGGGTTACAATTAGCCCTTGAGAGAAGTGTCAGAAATGACTCGGGAGCGTCGGGGAGGTTTTGTTGACTTAACCCGAGATACTTTGATGGCACGGAGGATGCCAATACGGCGGATGCTTGGCTTCAGGATATTGAGGTCATTGACTGCAGCAAAGGTTCCAGCAGAAGAGAAGGTTAACCAAGTCAGACTGTTACTTCAGGATCTCGCCCGTGACTGGTTGGCATCGAAAAATGTTGAAATGGGGCGTCTTATTCCTTGGGATAGCTTTAGTACCTGGTTCAAGGCCAAGTACTTTGGTGTGGTAGCTCGATATGAGCTTCAGCAGAGATTTATTAGCCTCAAGCAGGCTGGTAGGACGGTAGACGGCTATGCAGCGGAGTTCTGCAGATTGAGTCAGTTTGCACCGGCGATGGTAGCTACAGAGCCAGAGAAAGCTATGAGGCTCCAACAGGGACTTCACTTGGAGATTATGCAGCTGGTTGAGGGGCACGACTACCAGACATTCGACGCAGTATTGATGGCGGCTCGGAGGCACGAGCTTACAATTCAAAGGTTATCATCAAGGACTGGAGGCCAGAAGAGGTCTCATACACAGAGTACGGGAGGAGGAGCAGTACCTCGAACGTCATCACGAGCGCTTGGCGTCCGTATTCATGATGCAGCTCCGGTCACAAAAGTTGTGACGTCACCAGTTCGACAACAGCAACCGAGGCACCAGCAACGTCAGGAGGTACCAGTGGGTTGCACTTGTTGTGGTAAGGGAGGGCACATTCGAGAAGTGTGTCGGTCAACAAATGGGCAGTGCTTGAGGTATGGAGGTTCAGACCATAGTATACCTACGTGCCCACAGATACAGAGGCCATGAGGGCCTGCTCAACAGTTTCTGGCGTTGCCAGCTCTAGAGGTAGCACCGTATCAAGGGCCAGCACTAGCAGTGAGGCCACTAGCCCAGCGCCCATTACTGACGCAAGCTCAGATGTACCGATAAGCGCAACATCAGGTAGGACCGTATCAGGTTGGAAAACAGAGGCCACAACAGCAGGGCCAGGGAAGGCAGCAGCAGAGAGTCCAGCAGGGGCAGAGGCAAATAGAATTTGGAGTATTAGAGCAGAGGTTGGCCGAAGGAGGTCAGATTGTGGGTAAGTTTTGAGTATTATTCATTATAATTCCTTGAGTTCTATATTCGAAGAGTGAAGGCAACTTTCTCGTCTCACTCATCTGCTCTCGTATCATGTGATACATGATATTCACCATGTGTCTTGATTACGAGATTACGTCCTGGACAGAGTCTCGTTCTTGATTAAGTCATATGTAGTTCTTCCATAGTGTAATGATATGATGACTTGTAGAGTGCCTGTACCCTAGAGATGATAGCTAGCATTGGTATTAGAATAGTAATCCATTATAGATGGTTTTTCTGTTATTTATAATACCAACCAGTTTACATATAGGATGTTAGTATTCCTTACAGCTTTGATGATTTATTATTATTTTTTTCTTTACCTTTCCCAGAGAGGCACCCATGACTAGAGACTGTCCTTGAGTATAGTTGTAGCTGCACCTAAGACTGAGAGGTCTATATACATAGATAGATTGCAGGTGATATTGGCATATATGATGTGGGTTGATTGGTATCTATAGGCCATTGTTGTATAGGGTATTGACATGTTGTTAGCCTACAATTGGTTCAGTTTTCTATTTTAGTTAAGTTCTCCTTGTGTTGAGTTCAGTCGTGTTTATAGACAGTGTGCAGACCCTTCACTAGAGACCTTGTTCCCTCAGTTCATACTATTTCAAGTTGTTCACTACACTCAACTTTCATTACCTACCATATTGCATCATAGATTTCACTGGACCATTGTTCAGGCCCAATTATTAACTCACCAATATAACCATCAACCACTTGTCATATTCTGCACATCTGGAGTCAGTATCATGCATATTAGAGGTCCGCACTCATCCTTGTCCAGGTAAAGTCTACCGTTCCGACCTTGCACATGTGTGATCATGGGTACACTTCCTTGCCCTACTTTTTTGAGTATTCTGTCCTATTTCTTACCTATAGGTAATCCTATATACACATGTGAGAAATGTGTATATATATGAGTTATGTGTGGTCCATGTTTCCTTGGGATGCTGCCTTTGTGTCCATTATCCTTGGTATTAGATATATCTTGTGTATATACATATATGTTATATATTTATATAAGTGCATTTATTAGTGGTAGATAAGGGTATATGTCATTATACATGTATATGATAACCTTGGGATGTGCATAAGTTATATTATATATGGGATTAGGTTGGGTTATAGTATGCTCTATATAGATATATATTTATGTGATATATGTAAATAGATATATAGTTGAGTAATATATATATATATATATATATATATATATATATATATATATATATATATATATATATATATATATATATATATATATATATATATATATAATGATATGGGTTAATTGATAACGTAGAGTGGGTTGGTTATGACATTGAGTTAGCTTATAGAGTTTGACCTATATAATTGACCCAATAGTCTAATATTGACCAATGCTGACTTATTGACCTTGTTTGATTAGACAGTTGACCACACCCTAGATTTGACTTAATTGACTAGTGATTGACCCTTGACTATGTTTGACCTAGAAGGGGGGTGCGATCATCTTAATTTTGAGGACGAAATTTTTCTAAGGTGAGTATGATTGTAACACCCAGTTTTCCAGATGAGGGTAATTTTGAAATTTTGTAATTATAACTATTATTTATTGATATTTATTTCACATTATAATTTTTGGTGATATTTAATCATTTTAAACTATTTAAAAACTGTTTTAAGTCATGACTTGTGATTTTGACGTGCTGCTAGTGAAACCCTAGTGACTGCATGACCTAGAGCCTGACCACGTCATTATGATGATTTATTTTTACTTTTGAGCATGAGGGTATTTTGGTCATTTGATCTCTTTGAATTATTTTATGATTTACTGCACTGGTGATTGTTGATTTTGACTTTTGCTAAGCTGTGACTTAAGGGACTGTCCTAGATTTTGACCTTGACTTGGTGACCTAGTTAACATGGTATGGACCCTAGTTTAACTTAAGTCAACTCAAGTTAGGACACTTAGGATCAAGTTTGAAATATGATGATTGGTGTTTTGGTCCATAGACTTGAGACTTAGAAATGGGTTCCATGACTAGTGCAATTAGGCCCATAGCCATTAGACTAAGCCCTAACCCTAATTTTTTACTTTATGACCAGCCACTAGGGCTCCCCCTTCCCTATAAATAATCTCTTCCTTGTTCATGCCTCTTTTATTATTTTTTCAAGCTTTGAAGAAAGAGGTAAGAGCCATTCCATAACTTTTTTTTTTATTTTAACTCCTTTTTAACCCTAGTCTTTTGCATTAGGACCTAATCATTTTTTATTTACTGTTGGTGGAGAGTAATCCCAGATTTTGAGCAATTTGGGGATCCGAGCTAGCAAGGAGGAACACTTCATTTGGGCCTTTTTCTTGCTATTTGCACCTATAGGTAAAACCCTTTAAATTGCATTATTATTTTGATTTCTTTGCATATTAGGCTAGGTCTAGGTGTTCCATAGCTGTCCCTAGAAATTAGATAAATTTCGTATCCATTTGGTGTCCGTATCGGACACGTATCCATTTGATAGGCTAGGTGTTTGATGTAATGCCTCAACCAACATTTTGTTCTAATTTTTGAAATGTTTTTGAATGGAATTCTAGCTCTAGGGCTTGCTTAGTGATTTGTGTTATTATTTTCTGATTTTGGTGTCATGTCGTGTCCACACGGGGACACGAACATGCGGGGACTGAACCGTACACAGTGCCCTACTGCTCGAGCACTGTAGCGGACACGACACTGGACGTCTTGACATGAAATTTTGGACACACCTTGGACACATGACTGACACCACACACACAAATTTTGGGATGATTTCATCGAGGGATTTGGGAGAAATCCCACCCGTACGGGTTTTGCACTGAACTGCCCGCGCACGAAAATCGCGTCTGATACGCGTTGATTTCTTTGGACACGGCTTAAGTGGACACGATACATGCACTTTTTCACAAAGCCCTACTATGGGTGAACCCATATGCATGAGCTCGACCCACCCCGAGCTCTGTGTCTGTAGTGCCCCGTCCTGCAAAGTCAATCAGAGGAATCGAAACGCCGACGGCGTTCGGACTTGGCCTTGCAACGGCGACTCGAAGACATCGCTCAGGTGGGGTAGTTTCGGTGAACTTGTCTCATCTTAGCCTTCACATAATAATTCGTGTGTTTTCAACTTGCACAAGTAGGCTTAATAATAAAAGAGACGAATCCACATAGCTAAAAGGAATTATCCCGACGGATCGAATCGAGTTTAGAACATGGAAAACGTCCCACAGTCTGATTAGAGTTGGTGCTCAGCGTGCTTTGAAAATGACACTCGATCCTTCGTCCCGCGGCTTGGGAGAAGAAAAAGTTGGTATTCGACACAAACGATGAGTTAGCCTAAGTCATAGGCGTCGCCCGCGTAAATGCTCGATAAAGCATGCACGTTTTTACTGCGCAAGGCTTGGCATAGCCTTGTTTCGTCCCTCGAGTTAAGTTATAGGCTTGAGTAAGTTAGGCAAAGTTATGTCGATCGACCTAAGTCATTCCAAGTGCCGTCCCGTACTTTCTGCGGTTGTCAAGTCAAATAGTCCCACGATCTCAAGGTCCGTCATATAACGTATGACTTGGGTGATAGCGTCGCGTAAGACGTAATTCAGTTAAAGGCACGAGCCATGGTTGGCACGATGTAAAGTTAGCCACGGTCTATGGCACTTAAGGAATACGTTTTGTTCAAGTTAAGTTGGAAGGCTACGTAGTAGTCGTTCCCTCGAGTTTAATGTAGTTCGAGGCGGTCCCTCGGTTGGGAGCCTCGCGTCCTATCCACGTTAAGGTGTTTCGAGGCGGTCCCTCGGTTGGGAGTCTCGCGTCCTATCCACGTTAAGGTGTTTCGAGGCGGTCCCTCGGTTGGGAGTCTCGTGTTCCTATCCACGTTAAGTATTCGAGGCGGTCCCTCAGTTTGGAGTCTCGCTTTCCTATCCACGTTAAGTATTCGAGGCGGTCCCTCGGTTGGGAGTCTCGCGTTCCTATCCACGTTGAGTATTCGAGGCGGTCCCTCGATTGGGAGTCTCGCGTTCCTATCCACGTTGAGAAGTTCGAGGTGGTCCCTCGGTTGGGAGTCTCGCGGTCCCGAGGCACGTTATGCCAAGTGTGATTCAGAGCACGAGTTGCTAAGTATAGTTCCGGTCGTACCAACAAGTAGGCCATGCATTTACGTGAGTCTAGATGTCTCGTAGGTGCGTAGTCATTGGACACCTTGTCGACAAGAATTTCTGCCTAGACTGGTTATACGCCGGGGCACCGGGCCCAGTCATCCTAGGGGGTAGACGTTATAGCAGCGCATGCTTTTATTGTGTGGGTAGTCGGGGGCTTTCCATGGGGCTAGCTACCTTGCATCGAAGGGCCCGCCGCCTACCCGAGCTATGTCCGCGATGGCTTGTCATGCCAGTGGCCTTTCATATAGATAATTGGCGTGCTAAGTGGCGAATCCGCATGCACGGAGTCGGTCATAACAAAGGAAGCGTAAGCACGGTATGCATTGAATTGGTGAAATGTGTGCTCGGTTGCAACCAAAGTATTATAAAGCCTACGATTCGGCTATACGTAAAGACACGGGCTTCGGAACGCGGTACGGCGTCGTGCTTGAGTTCCCAACATCGGTTCCACAAGTCAGGTTGGTCGTTGCGAGTTAAGTCGAGAAGGGCCGTAGGACAAGTTTGGTTAAGTTATGTTGAGTTTCTGGGCACGACCTCGAGATGTGAGGCACGACCGCGTCGTTCCAATACAAGTTAAGTTAGCGAGGAGGCACTGCCTCAGTGATACTAAAGTACGAATTAAGTTCATTGCATGACCGAGTCGTTATGTCCCAGAGTATGGCACGAAAGGCAAGCACGAGGCGATAAGTCGACGTTATTGGAACGAGAAGGTCTAGCGGTAAAGTATGAGTACGCTATTAGTGCAAGGCACGATAACGGTCTAAAAGACACAAAAGAGACCAAGGCGTCGGTCCTAAAATCGATCCTAAGACAAGACTAGAAAGACAATCGTAAAGAGGCTTGTATCGCACAAAGTAAAATAAACGTGTCGGTTTTGTATGGGTGGGCGAGGAGCTCACTCCACCAGTACAGTCGAGTACTGACACCCACACAGTGTTCATGTGCATGCACAGGTAGAAGCTCGTGGCACGGAGCTCGCTTGGATGCGTTGAGGCATGGAGTTCCTTGGCGATTCGAAGCGTGCGGTCGCGTGGAACCGAAGACTTATACAGGACATAATGTATGGACATCACCTTCCGAAGCTTCCGTTGGTTCAAGCATTGTATCGAGAGATGAGAGAGAGAGCAGAGTAACTTGTAACATGAGTGAAAAGTGAGCCTGAGAGACTTGTAAATTAGCCTAGCGCCCACAAATGTAATCATGTACTCAATATCAATAAAGAGCTTCTTTTGAATGTCTTGTGTTCTTGTACTAAATTTCCGTTGCATATTCAATATTCTGCTTGGGACTTCTGTGCGACGACCCCGTCGCCGCCGCTGTAATCGGCCGTTATGGAACCTACCTTGCACGAGCATAATCTAGGCTCGTGCAGCATCATGCCTTAGCGACGACGATCGCTCCTACGGGAGCGGGGCGTGACATAATGGTATCAGAGCACGGCTTTACGTCCTTGGACTATCGATTGAATTCTTTAACTTCGTTGTTCCGCAAACTCTGAATTGTGCTTCCGCAACGTGATATCGTTGGTGCGCTCTCTCTCAACGTCCCTCGGCATGTCCATACAATAAGTCTAATATTTTCGAAAGCTCGTACAAGCGTTCAATCGAACGCATCGATAGGTGATGGCCTTTGGGCCGAACGGTGCCGACCTTGAGTCGATAGAAAATGCGTGCTAAAGTTAGCAAGTCACGTACGTGCCTAACGAGTCCTACATGAGCAAATGAGTGCACAGAGTCGGAGTATAGTCCATACTGGATGGCCATGCGTACGACCTTTTGGCTAAGTTGCGCCGCGTATCGCGCACCTCGACCTTTTGGTACAAACGAGCCGCAACCAATATTAAGTACCGCTTGATCAGGAACGGAGATACACTTGGAGTGTATATCGGTAGGAACGTTATCAAACTAACGCTTAGGCGTACACGAAAGATTGTTCTGGATTTTGAGGAATAGTACGAACGACTTAGTGCGTCGATGCCACGTGAACGATTACGCTAGGGATTTGTCGAACGAATCCGAAACATGTCTTAGCGAATAACGCGAACGTGATTTGGTCTAGATTGGATGACTCGAATCCCGAGTGGTGTATGGTCCGTCTTGGAAATCATTCGAGCGAAAGATTGAGGATTGCACGAGTATGAAATGCGAAAACGATTGAGTAGGTAAAATCGGATTGAAGGAAATCGATACGGATCGTATATGAAAAGTTAGCACGGCAGGTAGATAGCGTGCATGAAGAGTTAAAATTTGAAGTTACGCAAACGACTTTGAGGATTGAAATCGATGTTGCACGATGGTTTGAGTTAGCAAGGAACGATACGAATTGAGGAAATACGTTGGTCGATGACTTAAGATAGACGGATAAACGATACGTGAATTTGGGTTGAAGAAATTGATGTGGTGAACGATTCGAGGAGATTATCCAGTCGGACGATAGCATCATTCGTACGACTCGAAATTCGTTGCAAAGGAAGATCGTCAGGTTACGCCTATCGTCGATGGTATTGAGGCGTATCAAAGATCGATATGCGATAACTCGGGGGCACTCTAATTCGAGGAATGACGATCGTGCAACTGTTATTGTTCGGTTGGATGCTATACTTAGGATCTTAATTGAGACGAATGTTGGGTGAAATAAATCGTATTCTGATGGTTGCGTTGATAACCACAATGTCGACGGTCTTGTCTTACGCGAGCGCAACTCCAGCCTCGCACATGCGTTGCATCGGATTTGGGACGATCATTCCACGTGAGCGCTAACATGGTGATTCATGTCGCGAGAATAATCAAACTCAGAAAATCAGGACGCGGCAACTTTGATTGTCCTGACTTGTTGGTTTGATGCGAAGTCAAATTCGAGGATGTTAGGACTTGCGATTGATGATTGAATAAACTTGAGGATTGAGTAGGTCCAATCCGTATATCGAGAATGAACTAGTCTAGACATGAACAAGAGTTACGTCCCGATGAGAATATTTATCCCGCGGGAGCGTGTATGGTGATTTGTGCTCACCGTGGATAATCGGACTCGCGTGAGATCGGAGCGTGGCATACTGTTAAGTCAGACGACCTTGTGATCGATTACGTGAATTGGAATAGATGATTTCGGAAATGTGAAATATGAATTACGGTTTAGAGATGAATTGTGTCATAGCATGCTCGATTTGAGAATGAATGATAGGCGGATTATGTCGAACGTGTTCGAATAGATAGACTATGCGAAACAGTTTGATGAACGAACGATATTGATACGACATGGAATTGGTCGAAATATAAGTTATCGTAGGATGGTTTTACTAAACGAATCGGACCCCATACGACGAACATTGGGATGTGTGTAGGAAATCGATGCTCGATGTTTAGAAATCGGAGTGATACGAGCTTGGGTAGAAAACCCCGTACCAACGATTTGGTTTAACCTTAGGATGGGGTCAGTGTTGATATCGTTGTTTAGGAACTATGATTCCAGTACTGACGAAAAGACATAGCCTAGCGGTTAGGCAGACGTTTGAGCGCGAAGCGATAGGAGTTACGGAGGCACCACTCGCGAGTCTCGGCTGACATGCACGTATATCAGGGACGCTCGAATATGTGCACGATCCGACTCGAGTGGTGATGGCGGATTCTCTATCACGAGGCTTGGCTAAAATGCATATATTTTGAGGACGCCTGGAATATGTGCACGATCCAACTAAGTGATACGTTGAATCAAGTGAGCCTTGAGGAATGGAAAAAAATGTTGAGGATTTTGAAATCGTGAGTTTCAAAAAAATATTGATGGTAATGCGATCATTGATTTGAAACGAATTTGAATATTGGTTGATCGGTTGGTGTGCCTTACGACTAAGTTAGCGATAGCACGAGCGTGGCTCGGAATCGAAGAAACGCGTAGGCGAAATGTATACGATTAAGTCTTGGCCATAGAAATGGTAGGATGGTTTGCCTTCAGGAAAGTCTCTAGGACGAGACTTGTTCTGAGTGGTGTATGTTGTAGTGCCCCGTCCCACAAAGTCAATCGGAGAAATCGAAACGCCGACGGCGTTCGGACTTGGCCTTGCAACGGCGACTCGAAGACATCGCTCAGGTGGGGTAGTTTCGGTGAACTTGCCTCATCTTAGCCTTCAAATAATAATTCGTGTGTTTTCAACTTGCACAAGTAGACTTAATAATAAAAGAGACGAATCCACATAGCTAAAGGAAATTATCCCGACGGATCGAATCGAGTTTAGAACATGGAAAACGTCCCACAGTCTGATTAGAGTTGGTGCTCAGCGTGCTTTGAAAATGACACTCGATCCTTCGTCCCGCGGCTTGGGAGAAGGAAAAGTTGGTATTCGACACAAACGATAAGTTAGCCTAAGTCATAGGCGTCGCCCGCGTAAATGCTCGATAAAGCATGCACATTTTTACTGCGTAAGGCTTGGCATAGCCTTGGTTCGTCCCTCGAGTTAAGTTATAGGCTTGAGTAAGTTAGGCAAAGTTATGCCGATCGACCTAAGTCATTCCAAGTGCCGTCCCGTACTTTCTGCGGTTGTCAAGTCAAATAGTCCCACGATCTCAAGGTCCGTCATATAACGTATGACTTGGGTGATAGCGTCATGTAAGACGTAATTCAGTTAAAGGTGTAACGCCCCAGTCCCAAAATACGTAGGACTAGGAACGTGGACATGCCAGCTGTATTCATACGAAGTATACTCCATTATATGGAAGCCTCGTATAAATACATAAGCTGTAAAATGCAGTAGAACCATAACTAATCTCATCCACGCAAAATAAATGAATAAAAGACATCATATAAAGATAATGAAATGTCTTGATACAATATGTTGGGCGGAGACAAATCCACTACCAACAAGATAAGGAAAAGTACATAGAAAATGAAATGAGTGGCAAGCGAAGCGAAGACGATCCAAATGCAATCATCCTCAAGAAATATCAATGAACACGGCTAGAGCTAAAGCACCTGCAAAAGACAATAGTACACACCTGGAGAGATAACCAGGTCCTCAGAGGGACGTAACAAGATACATAATATCATGCCATATAAACTGAATAAATATTGCTCAAATAAATAAGTCAATCGAATTTATAACATGGTCCAATACGCACCTACTGAACGAGCGTACCATCCCCCCCAACCAAACAAGGATAGGAGATGGCAAACTAATTTACGGTAACGTATCTTCCTATGCTATGAATCCAATATGGTATCCGGATCCCAACAAGGTTCAATACCTTCTCATCGAAGTAGTAAGTCACACCTACAACCAAACAAGGACAAGATGTGACGAACTAATCCGTGACAAGTTATTGTTCCAAGCCACGGTCAGATACAAGTACCCAAACCAAAAGTACTCGTACCTAACGGATAAAGGTACCTAACCGTTCTAAGTGAAATCTTGTTAAGAATAATCCTTCCTACGTATGGGCCCTGGCTAAATAGGATCGGCGTAGTCCCCCTTGGGCACCAAAGGCCCCAACAGTAAGAGCATGACGTTCCGCAGAATCGTCAGTGGCCGTCAGTAATTATGAGTAATCTGACCCGCGTCTCCGACGGAGCTCACGTGTTATAAAAGGAAAAGTGCATCGAAGCCCATACGCTAAGGAATTGTCCTCCCCGCCTAATGCCTACTGTGTTGTATCCACAACACAAAACCTCTATAACCGCTAAGTCAAACTAAGCATGCAACCTCTATTAGCGGTTATTCCTATCGCACGGCTTGTACGTACTGGTGGCCAGCCAATCATGTACTTCCGTATCCTACATGCGACACACAACTTCGTGGTACAACGTGTCAAGGCCAATGAATGCAACACACAAGGTGGTTCCTTAAATCTAGGTTTAATTTGTAAGAAAATAATACACAGCAGGAAATATAAATGAACAGTAAGTTCTAACAGTTATGCCATGTATCATAGTTTATTTTGCATAAGAAATAAATAATGCATGAATATAAGCTAAAATAATTAAACAGCGAATGGCAAGGTGTCTTGCCTGGTAGTACGCCTGGTGGTGCTGGAATGATCCAGGTGGCACGATCTGCGATTTCGGTACAACAACTATGCATGGGGACCTCGGATGGTGGCACGGAAAGTCCTATTAGGTCCAGAAGGGTCACTTTATTTAGGGATGGTTGGACGTATAGAATCGACGAGGGAATAGGATTAGTCACGGACAGGTTGAGAATCGAAGGGATTGGAATTTAGATAATACGTATACTTTTTTTTTAGGAAAAATATTAACTCTACTCGAAAATATATTTTTATTAGTTAGAAAAATAGTTTTTAGATAAATGTTTAAAAATATATAAATGGTTTTTAGGCAACACTAAGTTTGTAAAATATATGAATTTAGGTTAAAAATATATATTTTACATATCATAAGAAAACAATGATATATATATATATATATTCAAAGCCAAATATAGTATTACAATTATAATTTTAAGAAATTATCTATATACAAACAAAACTAACACTATGGATCATATATTTATACTAAGTATTTTAGGATAGGTACCTATGTTTATATAATTATAACAAAATATCCTTTGCTAAAAGTAAGTATAAAATAATAATAATAATAATAATAATAATAATAATAATAATAATAATAATAGCACCCACAACAACAGTACATGTACTGTTGTTCTAATAATAATTACCAAGTAAATAATTAAATAAATAAATAAATAAATAAATAAATAAAAATTAAACAGAACAGACATATGGTTCTCCCGAGGAGAACAAATCAAAACTTAAGAAAGAAGGAACATTAGAGAGAGGAGAGAGATTATAATAGAAATAATAAAAATATAAAAATATAAATAAAAAAACAAAAGAAGATAAATAAACCAAGTAGAGAGGTCTAATCCTCTCCGGTCTGATTCGAAAGCGGGGGGGTAGGTGAGCAAAGAAAAGGATGGGGAAGAGTGAGCCGAGTGAGAGAAAGAGGGAGAGAGTGACGTGTCGGAGAGGGTCGGAGCCCGGCGGTGATGCTCCGGCCGGGAAGGTGCCGGCGGCGCTGGGCTGAGTCGGGCGGAGGAAGCTAGGGCTCCGGCAGGTTCGATCGGGAAAGGGGATTCCAGCGGGTTACGCGGAGGAGCGGGGCTGCGTACGGGCGGCGCGGTGGTCGGTGAAGGGTTCGACGAGCCACTCGGGGCGGCGCCGGAGGAAGGATGGGGGAGAGGAAGTCGGGGTTCGGCGGAGGTCTTGGTGGTGGGCGGCGTTTGGGGCGTCGGTCGGGCTAGGGTTCTGCGGAGAGGAGGAAGGGTTTCGAAGGGCGGAGGACGACGGGCTCGCGGAGGTGGAGGCAGCAGAGCGCCGGGCGGAGCTGCGTGGTCGGGAGTCGGGGGGGGCGGACGGCTAGGTCGGAAAAAAGGGGTTTGGCTAACTCGGCCGGTCGGCGTCGGCGCTCGAGGGTGGAGGAGGCGGAGGAAGGCGACGGGAAGAGCGGCCACGGGGGGTCGATGGTCCGGCGGCGGATGGTCGGGTTTGATCGGTCGGCTGCTGGGAAAGGGATCTGGGACGTGGTGCGGCTGGAGCGAGGTGGAGCTCACCGCGGAGCACAGCTCCGGCGACGGAGCGGCTGGGCGGCGTGACGAGGGTGAGTGTTTTCTACTTCGTTTCCTTTGGCTTTGTGGTTTTGGCGATTTGGCGGTGGTGGTCATGGCCGAAGTGGCCGGAGTAAGGAAGTCGGGGGATGAACGGAGGGTGCGCTCGGGTGGTGTCGCTGGGTTCCGACGGCGGTGGCTCCTCGTGGTCGTCATTGAGGTGGTTGTCGGCGACGATGTCGGTGGAAGGAAAGTGGTGGCGGGGCCATGGATGTGGTCGGTATGGTGTTGGTGAAACGGCAACGTGGTAGCGATCGGGTTATTGGCAGCAGGCTGGTGGTAGGGACGAGGGCGCAGCGTCGGGTAGGCGGGGTGCTGTGACAGGAGACGGGTACGGCGAAGGAGATGGCAGCGGACAAGATGGGATAGGGTTTAGGATTTTATTGATGTCGGGGTGTGTCCGACACGGGAAAGAAAATAATGTACATGTAAAATAATGGAATAAGAATTTGGATGGACACAGACACGATGCACGTAGAATTATGGAGAAATTTGTGGAAGATGAATTGTGGAAAAAATAATGGAGGAGCACCTGCCTATTTATAGGATGTGGGAATTCCCAGTTGGATAAAGTTTAGGAATATTTAAACCCAAAATAGATAATTCATCTATTAATTTAAAACCAATTAAATCCAATCCAAATCCAAATCCAATTAAATCTAATTAAAATCTTGGTTTAAAATCAATAGAAGAAATCAAATTCAATTATTTAGCTATTTAAATAAATGCATAAATTCAAAATCAAGAATTAAATGGCCACAATAACTTCCAAATATATTTTTTCAAAATACCAACAATAATAATTTTGAAAATAATAAATATTTTTAAATATCTTTGAATAATAAATTACTAATATTAATAAATCTCAAAAATTACATTTTTATTTAAAATAGACTAATAAATAATTACGAAATATATGTATACACAAATATTCTTTACATAATTATGCTTTTCCTAGTATACAATAAAATATTATTTATGATTAATAACTGCTAAAAACAAAAAGGCTTTTTATAGCAAGAATAATAATTATATAATATTTTGAAAGTGTATAATAAAATAGAAAACTATTTTTCCAAAATATGTACGCTCGCACATATTCACACTTGACGAGCAACTACGAAAAATAAAATTTCGTGCGCGACGTATAATACGACTATGCGACGTACAATATAAAATTTTAAATCAGTACCAAATTTAATAATAAAATAAAATATAGTAGAAATTTAGGGGTTTTACATCCTACCCAACTTAAAAGAATTTCGTCCTCGAAATTAAGAATTAGTAGGGGGTGAGAATGCACAACGGTAGATAGAAGGGTTCGAAGTTTATATGGTCGTAGTCTGGGTTGAGGATACGATTAAGAGACGATTGTAATCACTCTTAAATTCAAGTGGTTAGAAAGTCAAAATGGTAGAATTAGGGTCGAGGGAAAGGTCGAGTAGTTCAAGACAAAGATATGGCAACATCGAGTGATAATGGTCATTAGGTGATAGGATAGCTAGAGGAATTTCTGGCTCAACGCTTCCGTCCTCCTAAAATAGGTGAAGACGAAAGCAATATAGAGTTCGAAGGAGGTGAATACGAATACGTGGTTCAAAGGCGACCGAGTAATTTTAAAGAAATTGTCGAGGCAGTCGTGGATGGGATTGTAAGGACCAAGTTTAATTATGTCCCCATCCACGTAGAACGATAAATAAAAGCGAACCAAAGTGCACTTGGTTGATCAGACCATCATGCACCGGTTCTGATAGACAATATGTTAGTGGGGTACCTCCATTAACATATATGTCCCAAACAAGCTTGGTAAAAGGCTAAGCTTGCAAAAACTAGGCTACATTAGCATCATTAGTCTAGATAGTAAAAATATAGGCACGATAATAGACAAATATGAATAGTCTAAGAGTCATAAGGATCTAGGTCTTGTTTATTCCTATGGTTTTATTGACCAAGGCTTGGTTGACCAAATGGGTTAACTTTCTCTAGTCTCTATGGTATAGATAATACCATTTGTACTAATGGTCAAGGGTGTGTGGGGCATTCTACCCAACTTAAAGTATTTAGCTAAGGGTGTTTTGGGACTATGTCTAACTAGTAGGGTCATTCTCTAGCAAGCACGAATGGATGATAAGAATAATGATAGAAGGAATCAAGCAAGATGCAGTCGATGAGTCAAACAGTAGATAAAATCAAGGAAAGAGGTCAAGTATGTGGATGAGACACTAGACTTCTAATCCTATACGCAGGCTTGCTTGGTACGGTAAAGTAACCAAACAATTTATCTTGACCTGCATGGGCCACCACAAAAGCATGTAATGCCCCAGTCCCAAAATACGTAGGACTAGGAACATAGACATACCAGCTGTATTCATACGAAGTATACTCCTATATATGGAAGCCTCGTATAAATACTTAAGCTGTAAAATGCAGTAAAACCATAACTAATCTCATTCACGCAAAATAAATGAATAAAAGATATCATATAAAGATAATGAAATGTCTTGATACAATATGTTGGGTGGAGACAAATCTACTACCAACAAGATAAGGAAAAGTACATAGAAAATGAAATGAGTGGCGAGCGAAACGAAGACGATCCAAATGCAATCATCCTCGAGAAATAGCAATGAACACGGCTAGAGCTAAAGCACCTGCGAAAGACAATAGCACACACCTGGAGAGATAACCAGGTCCTCAGAGGGACGTAACAAGACACATAATATCATGCCATATAAACTGAATAAATATTGCTCAAATAAATAAGTCAATTGAATTTATAACATGGTCCAATACGCACCTACTGAACGAGCGTACCATCCCCCCAACCAAACAAGGATATGAGATGGTAAACTAATTCACGGTAACGTATCTTTCCATGCTATGAATCCAATATGGTATCCGAACCCCAACAAGGTTCAATACCTTCTCATCGAAGTAGTAAGTCACACCTACAACCAAACAAGGACCAGATGTGTAACACCCAGTTTTTTTAGAAGAGGGTAATTTTGAAATTTTGTAATTATAATTATTATTTAATGGTATTTATTTTATGTTATGATTTTTAGTGATTTTTAATTATTTTTAAACTATTTAAACTCACGACGTATGATTTGGTGCCTTGCTAGTGTTTATTTCCAGATTGAGGGGTATTTTAGTCATTTTTGTAATTTTAAGAATTATTTGGGATTATTAATTATTATTTAGATTTAATAGAATTTATTTGAATTTTTGGGAATTATTTTGACATTGTTTGGACTAGATTGATTTTTGGCTTGTTTGGACTCATGTAGACCAACCTAGGAACTAACCATGGTTAGTTGGGCTTGGTTAGGTCAAGTGACCTTAGTCTAACCTAGTGTGACTCAAGTTAGTGGTTAGTAATTCATAGAACTAGAATTAGAAATTTAGAAATCATTTGATTTGGTGAATAGCTTGTGGTTTCACTAGTCATTATGTGACTTAGCTAGATTGGACTCAAACCTAGCTCAACCCTAACCCAAAGCCAAGTGGTCAGCCATCCCTAGCTGAACCTAGGGATTTTCCCCCTATTTAATCTCTCCTAGTTTTTAGGGCTAGCCTCTTTTAGGGTTCTAGCAAATTTCTAAGGAAGGAGGTGAGTTCCATCTTTCAAAAATCATAAGAAATCCAATTTAATTCCTTTTTCCTTCAAACCAATTCCATTAGAACCTAAATTCCTTCCTCTTGCTGCTGGAATTTATTGTATTGCAGGAAGAACAAATTTGTGGAGCTTGGAGGCTTGAGGAGTTTCTTCCATTTGAGGGCTTTTCTATTCATTGTGCGTCAATAGGTATAACCCTCATTACTCCATTAAACCCCTGTTAATCTTTATCAATAGGAACCCTAAGTGATCCCCCTAAGGTCTGGAATGGATTCGTGTCCAGTATCGAATGATTCGTGTCCATTCTGGACACGTATCAGTGTCCTGGATAGGGTATTCGATCAAATGCCACAGAGGGCAGGTCGATCATGTTAACCCATTCTCTTTGAATAGGAAATAGGTTTTAGGTCCACCCTTTGGTTTTCTGTCCTTGTGTCCTAGTTTCTGTGTCGTCCTGTGTCGATTTCTTACTGTGGACACGCGCGTGCACACGGCCGCGCGCTGCTACAGGGATCCCCTGCCTATCGGGCCCTGTAGCGGACACGACACAAACCCTCTGGACACGAAACTTTGTGGGAGCTACGGGGCACCCACTGACACTCCAGGTGTCAAGTTTCATGGGCCCACGTGGCATTTCGAGCGAGAAATCCTCGACGCACGAGTCACTCTTTGTTCTGTGCTGTGTGTGTTCTTTCGTTCTGATACGCGTGCGTGGACACGCCTGTACGACACGACACGGCGGTGCAGGGCGTCCTATGGATAGCCTTATGGGTGGTTAACCTATGCTAATGAGCACGAGATTGAGTTCGACCCCTGTTGTGCACACGAGCCTTGTGCACACGTGCACGAGGACACTGCACTGTAGGCACTGTCTTGGTACACAGTTGTGTGGACACGTTTGTGTCCAATTTCATGGACACAAACAAGTTGTGTAGCATGTATTAATTATGATTATTAGATACCAACCTCTGTTTTTAGGTTTTAAATCAATTCATTAGTATTTGCCACTCTTTTCCTTTTTTCTGAAATGTAGTATCAGTGATTATATTTCCAGACTTTTAAACATGAGTTTTAATAGATTAATTAGCCTGTAAATTAGTGTTAAATGCATGTTTTAAAGTTCTAATGTGTTTTCCTATATGCTACCCACATGTGAATCAAATCCTAGAATGTTTGGAGGGTTGTGGGCTGTGAATGGGAAGTATATGGTTTGATATCTGATTTTTGAATTCAAGCATAACAGTAATGTTCAATTTCCAGTTTTAGTGATTCCCCTTTCACTCTTGCATTGTCTGGTATGCATACCTGGGATTATGTCCAGTTTTGGGTTTGATTTTGAGAGCTGGGGTTGAATCCCTAGCCATTGGTTTTCATAAACTTAGTTCCAGTTCAAGATGTTCATGAATTGTTTCTTTCTTCCTAATGAATCCATGTGTTAACATTGGCAAATATATGAGAATCAGTTAGTTATTTTCACAAGAGTTGATTTCAGTTTTAATGACCTCCTTCATTGCTGAATTATCTGGTAAAGGAAACCTGAGAATTTCTTCCAGTTTTTATTTGAAAGGGGTTAATGATACTTGTGATAGGTTTAAAGTCCCATGGTTAATGTATAAACCTGAGATTGTATGCCATGTCTAATCTCCTAAAACCTGAGTTTCATTCTAGTTTGTTTAACTGAGTTTACTCATTATCATTCACAACATTGTAATACATACATGGTAAACTGAGTTGGTTTGGGTTAATTTGAAAACCTGAGAAATGGGATTGGTTGTTAAATGTATGTTGATAGTTCACAAAAACCTGAGTTTGTTGGACTGAAACTGAGATTTCAGTATTCATAACTGTTTTGATAACATGAAGTAATCTCCCTTCCTTTCCTTTTTGCAGTCCTTTAATTGTTTTGCTTACACACTTTTGTTTACTGCTGTACACTTTTTATTTCCTGCCCTCTCCTTCAATTACTTAATTTTTCCTGCATACTTAGCATGTGCACTCTTCACTTTTAATTCCTGTATATTCAATGTGATACTCTCACTGTCACCTATGTTCCTGTGCACTTGAACTTCACTTTCTTGTCACATTTGATATTTTCTGCACTTTAGTTGTAAACTCACACACATTGTTCATGATCACCCTTCACTGATTATTATATTTCCTGTATGCTACCCACACACACACAACTCTTATATGTACTGTCACATTGTTATTTCACTGATTAACTGTCACACTGTCACATTGTTATTTCCTGCATTAATACCTGATCACACACCCACACAGCTCACTTATTCACTGCCATATTGTTTCCTGCTCAAATGCCACAGCCACAAGCACACATGCTTCCCTCTCTCTTATTATACATGTAGGTATATACTATATGTGAATGTCTGTACATATATGTACAGACATTCACATATATGTGAATGTCTGTACATATATGTGAATGTCTGTACATATATGTATATATATATATATATATATATAGTGTAATGTATGTAATTAGGCATATGTATATCCATGTAAAATGGAATGCCTAATGTAAGTATCTATATATATGTATATTGATGATAAGTTAGACATGTTTGAGTGTATGCTAGTTGTATAGCATATAGCTATGTTGTGATATGTGATATAGTTGGGATAGGCTTGGTTCAGGCTTGCATAGCCTTGTAGTGGTGTGTACTAGCTAGTATAGGCTTGTGTGTCCTAGTATAGACTAAGCTAGACTTGACTAGACTAATTTAGCCTAGTTTAGACAAGGTTGACCTAGTTTGACTTCTAGGGTTGACCAAAGTTGACCAAGAGTTGACTTTGGCCTAGATTGACTTAGAATCATGTAGAATACATAGCAGAGCTTCATTTTATCATTTTAGACTTGTTGTGACTTGTGCTGTTCTGTTTAGGAGCCAGACACCACTCCTTGGACAGTACGATTCATATCGGACACTCAGATACAGGCGAGTACATTCTCTGATCATTTCATATCCTGCTTAGAATTATTTCCTGCAGTCGATTACTTTACTTGTATTGTCACGATGGTCACACGGATTGGTACTATATGGATCCCTTCTTGAAATATTATCCTTAGGGAGCATCAGGTACTACATGTTCTGTGCGTTTCACTTACATGGCGTATCACATGCTTCATTGGTTCTTTGATCACTTACGACATATACTCTTATGATCGTAGAGTCTTCCTAGAATCCTTATCCCATTCATGGGACTACTATGTATCACCTTCGGGGTCTATCACCTTCGGGGTTCATCACCTTCGGGGTCTACCACCTTCGGGGTCTGTTACATAGCATCATATAACATAACCTGGCTGGATCCTTGTGTATTGATTGGGGGTACGGGGGAGTATAAATGGACATGTGAATAATACACCAGTAGTGTAGCATCAGAATCATTCCATAGTGTAGCATCAGAATCATCCCAGGCCATTTACATGTTCATATTGTACTCTGAATCACTAGCCACATGTTAGCTCTCTATTTATATTAGATATTTCTATTACAGTTCTCTCTCTGTTTATACTGCACTTCTTTCAGTACTTGTATCTTACTTTACTGCATGTTCATATTTTCTAACCTGCTATGAATTGTTGAGATGTACTGTGCTCGCTCCTGTCCTGACTGGACCTGTTGAAAATATTACAGAGGACGAGGAGGAGGCTTGCCTGGACACCTACTACGGGGCAGCCTTAGATGACACCTGTGAGCTGGACCCTCAGGAGGATCCAGCAGTAGCTGAGGACTTTCCCCCGACTGCCTAGACTAGATAGTTAGGCTTTTATCTCTTGTAGTTGGATCATGTTCTAGTTAGACTCTTTTTTTGGAGATCAGTTTTGTATATATTCTTTTATCTAGACCTTGTATTGCTGGGATTATCTTAGTCTACTTTTATCTATTTCATTTCCTTGAGTTCTATTTCATATCGTGCTATCTCTTCCTTAGTTGTGATTGAGTTTACTATTGCTATTGTCACCCCCATTCGGGGAGTATAAACTGTTTAGTCTTATACTGTTAGATGCATTGAGACCTAGGACAGCGTTCTACCGCCGACATTGCGGCGTAGGCTGGGCGTTGTTACGTTCTCGTGCCCTAACTCTAGGGTGCGGGTCGTGACAAGATGTGATGAACTAATCCGTGACAAGTTATTATTCCAAGCCACGGTCAGATACAAGTACCCAAACCAAAAGTACTCGTACATAACGGATAAAGGTACCTAACCGTTCTAAGTGAAATGTTGTTAAGAACAATCCTTCCTACGCATGGGCCCTGGCTAAATAGGATCGGCGTAGTCCCCCTTGGGCACCAGAGGCCCCAGCAGTAAGAGCATGACGTTCCGCAGAATCGTCAGTGGCTGTCAGTAACCATGGGTAATCTGACCCGCGTCTCCGGCGGAGCCCACGAGTTACAAAAGGGAAAGTGCATCGAAGCCCATACGCTAAGGAATTGTCCTTCCCGTCCAATGCCTACTGTGTTGTATCCACAACACAAAACCTCTATAACCGCTAAGTCAAACTAAGCATGCAACCTCTATTAGCGGTTATTCCTATCGTACGGCTTGTACGTACTGGTGGCCAGCCAATCACGCACTTCCGTGTCCTACATGCGACACACAACTTCGTGGTACAACGTGTCGAGGCTAATGAATGCAACACACAAGGTGGTTCCTTAAATCTAGGTTTAATTTGTAAGAAAATAATACACAGCAGGAAATATAAATGAACAGCAAGTTCTAACAGTTATGCCATGTATCACAGTTTATTTTGCATAAGAAATAAATAATGCATGAATATGAGCTAAAATAATTAAACAGCGAATGGCAAGGTGTCTTGCCTGGTAGTACGCCTTGTGGTGCTGCAATGATCCAGGTGGCACGATCTGCGATTTCGGTACAACAACTATGCATGGGGACCTCGGATGGTGGCACGGAAAGTCCCATTAGGTCCAGAAGGGTCACTTTATTTAGGGACGGTAGGACGTATAGAATCGACGAGGAAATATGATTAGTCACGGACAGGTTGAGAATCGAAGGGATTGGAATTTAGATAATATGTATACTTTTTTTTTAGGAAAAATATTAACTCTACTCGAAAATATATTTTTATTAGTTAGAAAAATAGTTTTTAGATAAATGCTTAAAAATATATAAATGGTTTTTAGGCAACACTAAGTTTGTAAAATATATGAATTTAGGTTAAAAATATATATTTTACATATCATAAGAAAACAATGATATATATATATATATATATATATATATATATATATATATATATATATATATATATATATATATATATATATATATATATTCAAAGCCAAATATAGTATTACAATTATAATTTTAAGAAATTATTTATATACAAACAAAACTAATACTATGGATCATATATTTATACTAAGTATTTTAGGATAGGTACCTATGTTTATATAATTATAACAAAATATCCTTTGCTAAAAGTAAGTATAAAATAATAATGATAATAATAATAATAGTAATAATAATAATAATAATAGCACCCACAACAACTGTACATGTACTGTTGTTCTAATAATAATTACCAAGTAAATAATTAAATAAATAAATTAAATAAATAAATAAAAATTAAACAGAACAGACATATGGTTCTCCCGAGGAGAACAAATCAAAAATTAAGAAAGAAGGAACATTAGAGAGAGGAGAGAGATTATAATAGAAATAATAAAAATATAAAAATATAAATAAAAAAACAAAAGAAGATAAATAAACCAAGTAGAGAGGTCTAATCCTCTCCGGTCTGATTCAAAAGCGGGGGGGGGGGGGGGTAGGTGAGCAAAGAAAAGGATGGGGAAGAGTAAGCCGAGTGAGAGAAAGAGGGAGAGAGTGAGGTGTCGGAGAGGGTCGGAGCCCGGCGGTGACGCTCCGGCCGGGAAGGTGGCGGCGGCGCTGGGCTGAGTCGGGCGGAGAAAGCTAGGGCTCCGGCAGGTTCGATCGGGAAAGGGGATTCCAGCGGGTTACGCGGAGGAGCGGGGCTGCGTACGGGCGGCGCGGTGGTCGGTGAAGTGTTCGACGAGCCACTCGGGGCGGCGCCGGAGGAAGGATGGGGAGAGAAAGTCGGGGTTCGGCGGAGGTCTTGCTATTAAAGGCACGAGCCACGGTTGGCACGATGTAAAGTTAGCCACGGTCCATGGCACTTAAGGAACACGTTTTGTTCAAGTTAAGTTGGATGGCTAGGTAGTAGTCGTTCCCTCGAGTTCAATGAAGTTCGAGGCGGTCCCTCGGTTAGGAGCCTCGCGTCCTATCCACATTAAGGTGTTTCGAGGCGGTCCCTCGGTTGGGAGTCTCGCGTCCTATCCACGTTAAGGTGTTTCGAGGCTGTCCCTCGGTTGGGAATCTCGCGTTCCTATCCACGTTAAGTATTCGAGGCGGTCCCTCGGTTGGGAGTCTCGCGTTCCTATCCACGTTAAGTATTCGAGGCGGTCCCTCGGTTGGGAGCCTCGCATTCCTATCCACGTTGAGTATTCGAGGCGGTCCCTCGGTTGGGAGTCTCGCGTTCCTATCCACGTTAAGTATTCGAGGCGGTCCCTCGGTTGGGAGTCTCGCGTTCCTATCCACATTAAGAAGTTCGGGGCGGTCCCTCGGTTGGGAGTCTTACGGTCCCGAGGCACGTTATGCCAAGTGTGATTCAGAGCACGAGTTGCTAAGTATAGTTCCGGTCGTACCAACAAGTAGGCCATGCATTTACGTGAGTCTAGATGTCTCGTAGGTGCGTGGTCATTGGACACCTTATCGACAAGGATTTCTGCCTAGACTGGTTATACGCCGGGGCACCGGGCCCAGTCATCCTAGGGGGTAGACGTTATAGCAGCGCATGCATTTATTACGTGGGTAGTCGGGGGCTTTCCATGGGGCTAGCTACCTGTCACGCTCCAGAACCAGAATACTGGAGAGCGGGAGCAGACATAGCCAGCTACATATATTGAAGTGCAACCCACCTCGCTATACGGTCACGGCTGTCTAGATACATGAGGGTTTAACTACAAGCCAACAGTCTCTTATGGTCATGAACAATCCTAGTGTCTCAATCACAAGCAAGTAAGTGTTATAAGATATAAGATCACCAAATATACAATAGTAAGGTATCCCAAACATTACATAACAGCTGATCATGAAGCTAGTCGTTACAAAATGTCAGGACTAGCAAGAGTTTAGTCATACATGATCAACCCTAGGATCCGTCAATCATGTTACAGCCCGTAGGCAGACAGTAAATAAGGTACAAAATGAGCTAACACGTGCTCGCGGGCTAAACGCCTCAAAAGAATAATTTTACAATAAAGTGGAAGGACAAAAAAAAACCCACTCGTTGCCAGGGTTACGCCTGGTGGTCACCATCTGGCTGGAAGACAGGTGGATCCTCTGGTGCTGCTCCAATATCTGGCCACACAAAACCAGCTGGGTCAAACCCCAGAAAGAGCAAGTGCCACAAAGGAGGCTTCACTTAGGAACTAAAACCAGCATATCATAATAGAATATTAAAGATAATAAATAAAGAACTAATAATAATAGAGATAACAACAGTAAACTGAGTACGAGGAAACCATTCAAGTAGCCAGGTCACAACCCTTAAACCAAACAAGGACCGAGGTTGTAACCCTTCACCTGAATAGAAACCTGTCTCAAATACTATTGGTACAGTAAAGACAATAAATGAAGAGAGGACACAGAACTGCTCCGGAAGCCAGGTTACAACCCTTAAACCAAACAAGGACCGGGGTTGTAACCCTTCGCCTGAGAAGAACTGGACCCCTGATCTTTATTGCTAAGGCCGGTATAAATAATTAATCATGCTTGTTGAAGTAAGGTAAAACATGACGAGCATGGCATGGGGTACAATAAGACAATAAACGAAGAAAGGACACAGAACTGCTCCGGGAGCTAGGTTACAACCCTTAAACCAAACAAGGACCGGGGTTGTAACCCTTGGCCTGAACAGAACTGGACCCCCGATCGTTATTGTTAAGGCAAGCATCAATAATCATGTCATGTCACAATCTTGCACAGGATCAGGATAAGACATGCTAGAATAAACTCCATCCAATCAATCACGGCCAATCAAGAGTACGGCTTGATACTTTTAACTGTCACTCCCCATTTCCAGAATGCATATTTTTATACATATACAACTCATGTATATTTATTTAGTATTTATCATGTATTATCTTGTATTAAATTCCTTTAATTTCATGTTAATTAATTATCTGCATTTTATTTCCTGTAATTTTATTCCTGTATTTTATTTCTTGCTGTTATTCTCTGCTATTAGTCTTGCCTTGTGATTCGGGTTCATGGAGGGTTTCGGGTTCATGATGGCTCAACCCGGCCCAAACTCCCACCTACCACCACCCTTCCTATTTAAGCCCCCCTTCTCATTCTCTCTCCTCATAACTCTCATTCTTCACCATTACTTCTTCTTCTTCCTCTCATCACTTCTCCACCTACCAGTAGTAGCAGCAGGCAAGTGCAAATCTTGCTTCTTACTTGGAGAACCATTTTTATGGTTTATTTCTCTTCCTCTCATGATCCTGAGAGAGTTTAGTACTTGGCATTTTTGATTTCTTTGGCTGGTTTTTGCTAGATCTAAGATGTTGTATTCTCGTTTTTTCATGGGTTCCGATCTCCCAACTTAGCGTGTTTTCTGGCTGAGAACTTCACTTCTGGCTTGGAACAGGTTTAGTCACGCACACGTCTTTACTTGTGCGTGCGTGGATTTTTAGTCACGCTCATGTTCTTACATGTTAGCGTGGATTTTAGTCACGCACACATTCTTACTTGTGCGTGCGTGGATTTTAGTCATGCACACGTTCTTACGTGTCTGCGTGGATTTTTAGTCACGCTCATGTTCTTACATATTAGCGTGGATTTTAGTCACGCACACGTTCTTACTTGTGCGTGCGTGGATTTTAGTCACGCACACGTTCTTACTTGCGCGTGCGTGGATTTTAGTCACGCACACGTTCTTACTTGCGCGTGCGTGGATTTTAGTCACGCACACGTTCTTACTTGTGCATGCGTGGATTTTAGTCATGCACACGTTCTTACTTGTGCGTGCGTGGATTTTTAGTCACGCTCACGTTCTTACGTGTCAGCGTAGATTTTTAGTCACGCACACGTCTGTACGTGTCTGCGTGAATTTTGAGTTACGCTCACTTGTACGTGCGTAAATTTCTTATCATTCTTCACGCTCACACTGTGCATGCCAACGTGAGCCACTTTTCACGCTCACTCCTACTAGACTTGTTGGCGTGACTTTTGGCCTTAACTTAGACTTGCTGGCGTAACTTTTTAACCAGGGTGTTTCTATTTGCTCTATAACTTATTCATTTAATAATGGCATGATAATTTTTCTATTATATCCTTACGCCCTTTGACATGGACTTGATAAATCATGATATGTTAATATTATTAATACAGATTGTTATGTGGAATGCGTCTTGTGTCCAGATTGGTCCATGGATACCCAGTAAGGCTGGAACTTAACTCTGAGGAGTTATAGACTCGACCTCATGTAATACTAATTGACTTTCATGCCTTGTCACCATTGATAATGATTGTGACATTGACTAAAATTGATCATGCGTTCCTAGTTGGAACTAAGAGACTGGCTAGTCGTCTTATTGAATGAAATGAATGAGACACGTTCATGTAATGAACTATTGTACTCGATTAGCCGATCCCGAATATTGGCATACAGGCACATGCAGGCTTCAAATTATTTATTTAATTATTTATTTATCTACTTTACAAAAAATAGCATGTGTACTTTATGGTCAAGGCATGATTACTCTGTGGTCAGATTTGATTGTTGCATCACGCTATGTAAAACCTACAACCTAGCCGCACGGGTATCGTTATAGAGTTGCGCATATCGTACCCCGTACGAAAGTACTCATTTGAATGACCATGATCCACGGCATAGAACTTCACTCAACGTAGAGACTATTAGGTTAAATAAAATAATGATGGCATGGAGAGAATGGATTCCCGAGTTCTTACATGGCAGCCCTCTTGGGACTATTAAGTGCCCGACAGGTCGGCTGGTTCCCACAGATACTGTAAATCTGTCACACGGGCAGGGAACAGTATCTACTTATATTATTGTACATGCTATATTAACGGCGGGCGTCCCGCTGGGACTCTTCTAACTACATGATTGGCGCAATTGATTGACTGGATAGACTAGCCTTGCTCGCACATAGTAAGAACTAAGGAATCCCAAATTGCATAATTCCAGGATAACTTGGGACTCACAATAGCAAGCCGTAGTAGTTGATTGGCCGTTCAAGATGATTTGTTTGTGTACTGTACCTGCTCTGTTGCCTAACTGAGATGAACAGAATGTCAGGACTTGACGGGCTAACTTTTGTCCTTGTTTGGTTGGGAGGTTGGTTCGAAGTGTCGTGATGTTATGTTAATCCTAGTGGAACGCAGAGATCTATTATTATATTCTCTTACTTACTGGTTTAGTCTTTCATATCGTGCTTCCTTGTGGTACTTGCTATTAGAGGTCTAACCTCTCTGTTTTTGTATGGCCAGATTTAGAGCCAGTCCCCGAGGATCCAGCTTACTTCTACCTCCAAGATGGTCAATACTAGAGGAATGATCGCAGGAGGACTCGAGTGGTTTCCTTACTTCACCGCTTGTTTTGTTATTTACTTTATACTTAGCCGTTTGGCACCGACATGTTAGTCGGATTGTCTTGTACTTACTTTCGCATAATTGTAACTAAGTCAGACTGCAGCTGATAATAATTGTGTACATGTTACTATACCATCTGGCTATGTTTTGTAAAGCCAGATCTCAAGAACATTTTGACTAAGCGTTTGGGATGCCTTACTGCTTTATCTTACATGTTCTCTATTTCTGTTTCTTGTTTTGAATGATTGAGACAATAGATGTGAAATGACCATAATAAGACTTTTATGTAGTATGCACCCCCTTGTCTGGTTAGACAGCATTGATCGTACTATACGGTATTTATCTACCCGTAATACGTAGCTGACTGAGTCATTCCCCCGCTCTCCAGTATTCTGGTTCTGGGGCGTGACAAGGTTTTAGTGGTGGCCCATGCAGGTCTGATTTCAGACTTGTGGGGTATTTTTGATTTATAGGATGTCTCAATCACACGTATTTCTTCCTTGATCTCATGATTCGTTATTCTTAACCCTTGCTTGACATTCCGGTATCCTTTGACTTCATTGATCCTTCATGTCCGGTTGTTTGATTGTTCTCTTGTCCCTTTTCTTAGGGGCACTTCGTCCGCATTGGTCAGAGCTGGACAACATCAGGAGCAACATGGACAACCTGACCAGGTTGGTCAGCAACAAGGGCCAGTCTCACCTCAGGAGGCTACCCAAGAAGAAATGATAGTGGAACCAGTAGCTGGAACGCAGTATCCGGATGTTCCACCACCACCAACAGTTCTACCTACCCAAGTGGACACACCAGCCCTTCTGGAGATCATGAGAGGAATGATGGCTACTCAGCAACATCAGATGTTGGCCCAGCAGCGCATGCACACTCAGCTATAAGAGCAGAATGTGTTGCTCAACCAAGGATTGCAGACGGCTTTAGAAAGAGGAGCGAGGACTGATTCAGGGGCATCAGCTAGGTTTTGCAAGTACAACCCCCGCCGTTTTGAGGGCACGAAGGATGCCATCTCAGCAGATGCATGGCTTAAGGACATGGAGGCTATTCTGACAGCAGCTAAGGTACCGGTAGCAGAACGTGTAGATCTAGTGAAGTTGTTACTTCAGGATCTCACACGTGACTGGTGGGAATCAGAGGAAGTGGGCATCAGACGTCCTGTGGCTTGGGTCGATTTTACCACAAGATTCAAGACCAAGTACTATGGAGTTGTGGCACGGTTTGAGCTACAACAGAAGTTTATCAGCCTCAGACAGGCTGGCAAGACTGTAGATGCTTATGCAGCGGAGTTCTGCAGATTGAGTAGATTCGCCCCAGAGATGGTAGCAACAGAGAGCCAGAGGGCTATGAGGTTTCAGCAAGGGTTTCATCTTGAACTCTTGTAATTGATAGAGGGGCACAATTAACAAACTTTAGATGAGATATTGACGGCGACTCGAAGGCATGAGATCACCATTCAGAGGCTTGCAGTAAGGACTGGGGGTCAGAAGAGATCCCACAGCCAGATTGAAGGAGGTGGGGGAGCAGCACCCCGAACAACAACACCATCCACTGGCATTCGTATCCACGATGTGGCGATACGAGGACCAGCACCACCACCCAGGCAACAGCAACAGCAACAGAGGAAGAACCAGCAACCCCCGGTGGGATGCACTTATTGTGGGATGATGGGGCACACTAGAGATATGTGTCGGACATTGAATGGACTGTGTCTGATATGTAGAAATCCAGACCATCGGGTTACCATATGTCCTATGAATTCGAGGTCAGGAGGACCAGGGCAGCAGTTTTCTGCTCTGCCAGCACCAGGGGCAGGCCAGTATCGAGGACCAGCAGTGGAAGTAAGGCCGTTGGCACAGCGTCCGCAGGCTCAGATGTTTCGGCAGCAGGGACCGCCGATACAACAACACCATCATAGACCACCCCGGCATCATCAAGGAAGGGGCCAGCAGCAGCACCATGCTAGGCCGCAGCATGGAAAGCAGCAAGGAGGTCGAGGGCAGGCATTCACTTTATCCTTGGAGGAGGCATTGGCATCGGAAGATGTTGTGGCAGGTAACATTCTCGTCGTCTCATATCCCGCAGTAGCATTGTTTGATTCGGGAGCATCCCATTCATTTATATCTGCACAATTTGCGACACGACTAGGAATGGAGTTCGAGGCATTGCCAGGGAGGTTGAATATACTCACTGGTAATGGGCTCGTAGGAGGTTAGTAGAGTTATTCTAGCATGTAGTGTTGTAGTTTGCGGGCATTCCTTACCCGCCCGATTGATAGAATTTCTTGTTGGAAATTTTGACGTTATCTTAGGCATGGACTGGCTGAAAGACAGTCATGCGACAATAGATTGTCGTAGAGGGAGTATATTTTTTGATATTCCAGGTATGAAGCGGTTCACCTTAGTCAGGTCAGAGGCAACTCAGCAAGAGCAGGGAGTAATAACGACAATGGAAGAAGTTCAGATTCCGAAGGTAGTTGAAGAATTTCTAGACGTATTTCCTGAAGAACTTCCAGGTCTACCACCGGTTAGAGATATTGAGTTCAGTATAGAATTGGCACCAGGAACTAAACCGATATCAGATCGGGTTTACAGAATGGCGGATTCAGAGCAAGCCAAGGTATATCAGCATATAGAGGAACTGAAGGAGAAGAAGTTCATCCAAGCTAGCGTATCACCATGGGCAGTACCAGTGGTACTTGTGGGGAAGAAGGATGGGTCATCCAGATTGTGCATTGACTACAGGAAGCTTAACGCGGCAACAGTGAAGAACAAGTATCCATTACCCAGGATCGACGACTTATTTGATCAGTTGAGCAAAGCTAGAGTTTTCTCCAAGATAGATCTTTGTTCAGGGTACCATCAGGTAAGGGTTCGAAAGGAAGATATCCCCAAGACAGCATTCAGGTCGAAGTATGAGCATCACGAATTCTTAGTAATGCCGTTTGGTTTGACCAATGCTTCAGTAATATTCATGGATTTGATGAATCGCATCTTTATGCCATACTTAGACCAGTTTGTCATGGTGTTTCTTGACGACATTCTCGTATACTCTGCTAGTGAAGAGGAGCATAAAGACCACCTCAGAAAAGTGTTGCAGGTTCTGAGAGAGAACCAGTTGTATACCAAGCTCAGTAAGTGTGAGTTCTGGACGGATCATATTTTATTTTTGGGTCACATCATATCAGGAGCTGGAGTAGCAGTAGATCCCAAGAAGATAGAAGCAGTAGAGAGTTGGCCAGTACCCAAGACCATAGCAGATGTGCGGAGCTTCTTGGGATTTGTAGGATATTACAGAAGGTTTGTGACAGACTTTGCAAGGCTTTCAGTACCCATGACCCGCTTGACCCGGAAGGATGTACCATTCGTTTGGTCGGCAGAATGTCAGGCATCATTCGAGACTTTGAAGCAGAAGTTGATATCAGCACCTATTCTTATATTGCCAGTTGGACCCGGAGGTTTTACAGTATATTGTGATACGTCAGGTAAGGGACTTGGATGTATCCTTATGCAACATGGGAAGGTGATAGCATATGCATCTAGGCAGCTTCGGGACCACGAAAAGAATTACCCGACTCATGATTTGGAGTTAGCGGCAGTAGTGTTTGCTCTGAAGCTATGGAGGCATTACTTATATGGTGATCGAGTGGAGATGTACACAGATCATAAAAGTCTGAAATACATCTTTACTCAGAAGGAGCTGAACATGAGGCAGAGGAGATGGCTAGAATTGATCAAGGATTATGACGTAGAGCTTCAGTATCATCCAGGCAAGGCTAATGTAGTAGCAGACGCTCTTAGTAGGAGAGGCGGCACATTTATGTTGACAACACAGAGGCATATCTTAGAAGACCTTCAGGAGATGGGCATCGAAGTTATACTTCCTAGTGATATAGGAGTTCTAACAAGTCTGCAAGTTCAATCCGACTTGGTAGACAGGATCAAGGCAGCTCAGGCACAAGACCCAAGGATTCAGAAGCTTAGGACAGAATGTGAGTCAGGACTCAGGAAGGAGATGAGAATTCATGAAGATGGTACACTTAGGTTTGGATCACGTCTATGTGTGCCTAGTAAAGATATCAGACAGGAGGTTATGGCAGAAGCTCACAGTTCTCAGTATTCTATTCATTCTGGAGGGACCAAGATGTACCAAGATATCAAGCAGCATTTCTGGTAGAACGGGATAAAGAGGGAGATAGCTAGATTTGTTTTCCGTTGCATGGTATGTCAGCAAGTGAAGGCAGAACAGCAGAGGCCAGCTGGGTTATTACAACCGCTTCCTATTCCAAAATGGAAATGGGAGCATATTACAATGGACTTTGTGACCGGTTTACCGAGATCACCAAGTGGTAAGGACGCTATTTGGGTAATAGTGGTCCGACTTACGAAGGTAGAACACTTTTTTCCTTTCAGAGTAGGGCAATCTACAGAAAAGTTGGCAGAGTTGTATATGCAACAGATAGTCAAGCAGCATGGAGTCCCTGTCAGTATTGTGTCGGATCGAGATACCCACTTTATATCACATTTTTGAAAGAGTTTACATCATAGTCTGGGTACCAAGTTAAGATTTAGCACGGCCTACCATCCGTAGACGGATGGGCAATCAGAAAGAACGATTCAGACTTTAGAAGACATGTTGCGAGCTTGCACTCTAGATTTTGGAGGGTCTTGGGAGAGTCACCTGCACTTAGTCAAGTTTTCATACAATAATAGTTATCAAGCTAGTATCCAGATGGCGCCATTTGAAGCACTATATGGTAAGAAGTGCAGGTCACCGCTTGTATGGGATGATATCAGAGAGAGGAAGATGTTAGGCCCAGAAATGATTGTTCAGACGGTTGAAGTGGTTAAGGGAATTAGAGAGCGACTTCGAGTTGCGCAGGACCGACATCGTCATTGGGCAGACCAACATCGTAGGCCGTTAGAGTTCTCTGTTGGGGACTACGTATGCTTGCGGATCTCACCTACTCGTGGGATCATTAGATTTGGCGTTCGCGAGAAATTTAGTCCGCGGTACGTGGGCCCATTTGTTATCCTTGATCGGATAGGCGATGTTGCTTATCGTTTATCCCTCCCACCTTCGTTACGAGAGGTGCATGACGTGTTTCATGTATCTCAATTACGTAGGTATGTATCGGACCCAAGTCATGTCCTCGATCATTCTGAGCTGGTTGTTGGTACCAACCTGTCTTACGAGGAACAGCCTGTGTCCATTTTGGACCGAAGAGAGAAGATACTCAAGTACCGAACAATTAGTCCTGTCCGGGTTGCTTGGGGTCATCACTCCTTGGGAGAGTCAACGTGGGAACGTGAGGATGATATCCGATCACGGTATCCACACAAGTTTGACTCACAAGGTATATTTCTTTCTGTATACCTTGATTGTCCTGATTCTTTATGCTTATCACCTTATGGGTAGGGCTACTTGATATTGTAGATTGATGAATTTACATATATAGTACTTGCTTTTGATATGGTAATAATGATTGCTTGCTCACTAGAATTGCTTGTATTAGTTTAGCTCCGATACTTCTACCTGCTTGGATTTGAAATTCCGAGGACGGAATTTTTCTAAGGTGGGTAGAGATGTCACTCCCCGTTCCCAGAATGCGTATTTTTATACATGTACAACTCGTGTATATTTATTTAGTATTTATCATGTATTATCTTGTATTTAAATTCCTTTAATTTTATGTTAATTAATTATCGGTATTTTATTTCCTGCAATTTTATTCCTGTATTTTATTTTCTGTATTTTATTTTTTGCTGTTATTCTCTGCTATTAGTCTTGCCTTGTGATTCGGGTTGATGGAGGGTTTCGGGTTCATGATGGCTTAACCCGGCCCAAACTCCCACCTACCACCACCCTTCTTATTTACGCCCCTTCTCATTCTCTCTCCTCATAACTCTTATTATTCACCATTACTTCTTCTTCTTCCTCTCAGCACTTCTCCACCTACCAGCAGTAGCAGCAGACAAGTACAAATCTTGCTTCTTGCTTGGAGAACCATTTTTATGGTTCATTTCTCTTCCTCTCATGATCCTGAGAGAGTTTAGTACTTGGCATTTTTGATTTCTTTGGCTGGTTTTTGCTAGATCTAAGATGTTGTATTCTCGTTTTTTATGGGTTCTGATCTCCCAACTTAGCGTGTTTTCTGGCTGAGAACTTCACTTCTGGCTTGGAACAGGTTTAGTCACGCACACGTCTTTACTTGTGCGTGCGTGGATTTTTAGTCACGCTCATGTTCTTACATGTTAGCGTGGATTTTAGTCACGCACACGTTCTTACTTATGCGTACGTGGATTTTAGTCACGCACACGTTCTTACGTGTCTGTGTGGATTTTTAGTCATGCTCATGTTCTTACATGTTAGCGTGGATTTTAGTCACGCACACGTTCTTACTTGTGCGTGCATGGATTTTAGTCACACACACGTTCTTACTTGCGCGTGCGTGGATTTTAGTCACGCACACGTTCTTACTTGCGCGTGCGTGGATTTTAGTCACGCACATGTTCTTACTTGTGCGTGCATGGATTTTAGTCACGCACACGTTCTTACTTGTGCGTGCGTGGATTTTTAGTCACGCTCACGTTCTTACGTGTCAGCGTAGATTTTTAGTCACGCACACGTCTGTATGTGTCTGCGTGAATTTTGAGTTATGCTCACTTGTGCGTGCGTGAATTTCTTATCATTCTTCACGCTCACACTGTGCATGCCAACGTGAACCACTTTTCACGCTCACTCCTACTAGACTTGTTGGCGTGACTTTTGGCCTTAGCTTAGACTTGCTGGCGTGACTTTTTAACCAGGGTGTTTCTATTTGCTCTATAACTTATTTATTTAATGAAGGCATGATAATTCTTCTATTATATCCTTATGCCCTTTGACATGGACTTGATAAATCATGATATGTTAATATTATTAATACATATTGTTATGTGGAATACGTCTTGTGTCCTGATTGGTCCATGGATACCTAGTAAGGCTAGAACTTAACTCTGAGGAGTTATAGACTCGACCTCATGTAATACTAATTGACTTTCATGCCTTGTCACCATTGATAATGATTGTGACATTGACTAAAATTGATCATGCGTTCCTAGTTGGAACTAAGAGACTGGCTATTCGTCTTATTGAATGAAATGAATAAGACATGTTCATGTAATGAACTATTGTACTCGATTAGCCGATCCCGAATATTGGCATACAGGCACATGCAGGCTTCAAATTATTTATTTAATTATTTATTTATCTACTTTACAAAAAATAGCATGTGTACAAAAAACAGCATGGGTTGGGTAATTCCTCTCATGATCACGAAGTTGTCGTGACGCATAAGCTATTACCTTCCCATGCTGCATCAGAACACATCCTAAGCCTCTACCTGAAGCATCACAATACACTGAGAATCCTCCGGTTCCATCTGGAAGTGTGAGAATAGGAGCCGTCATCAAGTCTCGCTTCAACTTCTCAAAAGAATCTTGGCACTCTGTTGTCCAAACAAACTGCACATCCTTACGGGTCAACTGGGTCAATGGCGCTGAAATCCGAGCAAAGTCTGAAACAAATCGCCAGTAGTAGCCAGCCAATCCAAGAAAACTGCAAACTTCTGCGACTGTACTGGGCACTGGCCACGACTCAATAGCCACGATCTTCTGGAGATCTACCTCCACTCCTCCTTGGGTGATGATATGACCCAAGTACGAAATGCGATCGAGCCAGAACTTGCATTTACTAAACTTGGCATACAATTTGTGCTCTCTGAGAATCTGGAGAACCATACGGAGCTGCTGCTCATGCTCCGCCTCACTCTTGCTGTAGACCAGGATGTCGTCTAGGAACACAATCACGAACTGATCCAAATAAGGCATAAAGATACGATTCATGAGGTCCATGAATACTGCCGGCGCATTGGTTGCTCCAAAGGGCATAACAAGGAACTCCTAATGCCCATACCGGGATCTAAAAGCTGTCTTCGGGATGTCCTGTTCTCTGACTCTGATCTGATGGTATCTTGATCGCAAGTCGATCTTTGAGAACACTGCTGTCCCTTGGAGTTGATCAAACAAGTCATCTATCCTCGGGAGAGGGTGTCTGTTCTTGATTGTCACTGAGTTCAAGGTACGATAATCTACACATAACCTGGACTACCATTCTTCTTTTTTACAAGAAGCATCGGGGCTCCCCAAGGCGATCCACTAGCACGAATGAATCCCTTGGTTCTGAGTTCTTCAATCATCTTGTACAATATCTCTAGCTCTGATGGCGCCATCCTGTAGACTCTCTCTGACACTGGAGCTGTTCCGGGAATCAAGTCGATGGTAAACTCGATCTCTCGCTCTGGCGGCATCCCTGGAAGCTCTTCTGGGAAAATATCTGAAAACTCTTCGACTATCCGAGGTAACTGTACTATGGCTACTGCCATCCGCAACACTGGAGGAGAAGGTTCAACTTCGCATCGGGAGAAGAAAAACTCCGTCTCGCCTGGAATGCTAAAAATAACCCTGCCAATGTGGCAGTCTATCCTAGCATACTGGTCCCTCAACCAATCCATCCCTAAGACCACATCATAATCCGCCATCGGGAACTCTATCAATCTAGCGGGGAATTCTCTACCGCTAACTACGATCTGACACGAGAAAAATACCCTATCTACTCCCACAAGTCCGTTACCAGTAAGTATATTGAGCCTTACTGATAATGACTCAGGCTCCAGTCCTACCCGTGTCGCGAATCGTGCATACATAAATGAATGCGAGGCACCAGAATCAAATAATACTGAAGCTGGAAAGGTGTTGACGAGAATAGTACCTGCCACCACCTCACCTGGTGCTACTCCTTCCTCTCCCATGGTCAAAGCCAGCACTTGACCATGTCCTCTGGGTGCGGGTCCTCTCTGCTAAAAATTCCTCTGCCTGCTCTGGATCAGGGCTTGGGCTTGGGCATACTGCTGCGGTCTCTGCTGCTGGAATGCCTGGGCCTGCGTCGACAATGGCCTCGGGAATGGGTACTGCAGCTGCTGCTGCGGCTGGACTGGTACTGGCCCTCTAACTAAAGGACTAGAGAAGGCCGACGAACTCCCCCTGTTCGGGCAGTTCCCAACCCTGTGGTCCGGGGCACCACAAACCAAGCATAAACCCTGTGCTCTGCGACACTCTGATACCACATGTCCTGGCTTCCCGCAGTGTGAACATCCCACTGTGGAAGACTGCTTCTGCTTCTGCTGCTGAGGGTGCGTCGGGGTTGAATGTTGAACCGACGTCACTGAGACTGCCCGCCTCGGAGCTCCAATAGTCAAAGCCCTGGCTGCCGGGGCTGGCGCCGAAGACTGATTCATCTGAACGTGGGATCGCTTCCGACCTCCGGCCCTATCCACGATCCTCTAGGAGGTATACTCATGCCTCCTAGCTGCTCTCAATACTGCATCAAAAGTCTGATGCTCAAACTGCTCTACTGCCAATAAAATCTCTAGGTGGATCCCCTGTTGAAACCGCTGGGCTCTATCGAACTCGGTCGCCACCAAGGTGGGAGCAAACCGACTAAGCCTGGAGAACTCGGCCGCATATCCATCGACCGTCTTGCCCATCTGCTTCAGATTTGTAAACCTCGTCTGTAGGTCATATCGAGCTGCAGCATCAAAATACTTGGTCTGGAATCTCTTCCTGAATATTGCCCATAAAATAGGGGCCACTAATCCATCGGCCTGCGCTGTCCACCAGCTGCAGGCAAGATCTAGTAACTGCAGGCGCACCACGGCCACCTTCTCATTCTCTGTAGTCCTGGCTGCTTCTAGAATCACCTGTGTGTCCTGAAGCCATGTATCTGCAGCGATCGCATCTTCACTGCCGTCGAAGAAGGGAGGGTTCAAGCGATTGAAGCTGTTGGCCGCGCTATTACCCTGATGACCGCCTCTGGTCAAAGCATCTGCCACCGCCTGGTGCAAGGCATCTCCGCGACGATCCTGAAAAGCTAATAGGGACCTGATGAGACCCACCAAAGTGCCCTCATCAGGCTCTGCAGGCTGGACGGGCTGAATTGGTGGCTCTCCTCCGGTAGGCATGACTCTAGAGGCTACTCCTGAATGTTGGGCTTGATCTCCGGGTTGCTGCTAGTCCACAGGAGGTGCTCCGTCTTGCTGATCGGTAGATCCAGGAATAATGCCGCTGAAGAAGACGACATAGGGAACAATAAGGAAGGACCAGGACAGATCAACGATACAAGCATGTGATCAGGTCAAGATTACAGGGATTCAGAAGATACGAGCAGAGATCAAGGGCGAGTACTGATTGAGACATCTATTCGGTAAACCCTCACATATCTTGATTTACAAGACCTGCATGGGCCACCACTTAAACCATGTCACGCCCCAGAACCAGAATACTGGAGAGCGGGAGCAGACATAGCCAGCTACGTATATTGAAGTGTAACCCACCTCGCTATACGGTCACGACTGTCTAGATACATGAGGGTTTAACTACAAGCCAACAGTCTCTTATGGTCATGAACAATCCTAGTGTCTCAATCACAAGCAAGTAAGTAAGTGTTACAAGATGTAAGATCACCAAATATACAATAGTAAGGCGTCCCAAACATTACATATTCAGCTGATCATGAAGCTAGTCGTTACAAAATGTCAGGACTAGCAAGAGTTTAGTCATACATGATCAACCTTAGGATCCGTCAATCATGTTACAGCCCGTAGGCAGACAGTAAATAAGGTATAATACGAGCTAACACGTGCTCGCCGGCTAAACGCCTCAAAAGAATAATTTTACAATAAAGTGGGAGGACAAAAAGAAACCCACTCGTTGCCAGGGTTACGCTTGGTGGTCACCATCTGGCCGGAAGACAGGTGGATCCTCTGGTGCTGCTCCGATATCTGGCCACACAAAACCAGCTGGGTCAAACCCCAGAAAGAGCAAGTGCCACAAAGGAGGCTTCACTTAGGAACTAAAACCAGCATATCACAATAGAATATTAAAGATAATAAATAAAGAACTGATAATAATAGAGATAACAACAGTAAACTGAGTACGAGGAAACCATTCAAGTAGCCAGGTCACAACCCTTAAATCAAACAAGGACCGAGCTTGTAACCCTTCACCTGAATAGAAATACGTCTCAAATACTATTGGTACAGTGAAGACAATAAATGAAGAGAGGACACAGAACTGCTCCGGAAGCCAGGTTACAACCCTTAAACCAAACAAGGACCGGAGTTGTAACCTTTCGCCTGAGCAGAACTGGACCCCTGATCTTTATTGCTAAGGCCGGTATAAATAATTAATCATGCTTGTTGAAGTAAGGTAAAACATGACGAGCATGGCATGAGGTACAATAAGACAATAAACGAAGAGAGGACACAGAACTGCTCCGGGAGCCAGGTTACAACCCTTAAACCAAACAAGAACCAGGGTTGTAACCCTTCGCCTGAACAGAACTGGACCCCCGATCGTTATTATTAAGGCAAGCATCAATAATTATGTCATGTCACAATCTTGCACAGGATCATGATAAGACATGCTAGAATAAACTCCATCCAATCAATCACGGCCAATCAAGAGTACGGCTTGATACTTTTAACTAACTAGGGTTATCACAGCATAGTTACTAGCAAGATGCAATGAGATTATCCCAACAGCCACAAGCCCTGCAGACCATCCGGTTATCCGGGTCGAATATCCGTTTATGAAGGGTGCACCACATGACTGTGTGCTGGAAATGTGCCCTACTCGTCGGTAGGCTACAAGTCCACTTAATGTGCCCAGATAACGGGATTACCTGTAGCTGGGAATCTCTTCATGACTACTGAATCATTCTAGTTAATTAGCCTTAGTCAATTTCAGTAGGTAACCCTGACCGTGGTACTCAGGGATCCCCATCCTAGACATGATGCAAGACAGTACCAGTTTATTTGTACAAACACAATCGTCCACGGTGTCCAGGTCTTTCATACTTGTGATGTCGTGCTAGCTGTCGCAACAGCATATCGAGGTGTATCATATCAGGGTTACTTATCAAGTGTGCGCCATGACGGGCCACTATCGTGTTCTATCCTTACAACATTATAAATGAGAAAAGTTGCATAAATAGTTAATAACATATTCTTGAAGCCAAGGAAAAGATCTATAACTTTTATGTCAGGAGTTGGAAGAAATTCTGACCATAAATCAGCCAAATAGGACAAGAAAAATAATCAAATTAGATACTATACGGCCAAGGGTGAATTGGGGGATCATGTGGCAGTAGATGGGTACCCATCTATGCGGCTGAGTAAGTGGGTACCCATCTATGCGGCTGAGTGAAATGAATCTCATGCGGCTGGATAAGTGGGTACCCATCTATGCGGCCGAGTAAGTGGGTACCCATCTATGCGGCTGAGTAAGTGGGTACCCATCTATGCGGCTGAGTAAAATGAATCTCATGCGGCTGGATGAATGAATCTCATGCGGCTGAGTGAATGAATCTCATGCGGCTGAGTAAGTGGGTACCCATCTATGCGGCTGAGTAAGTGGGTACCCATCTATGCGGCTGAGAAAAATGAATCTCATGCGGCTGGATGAATGAATCTCATACGGCTGAGTGAATGAATCTCATGCGGCTGAGTAAGTGGGTATCCATCTATGCGACTGAGTAAGTGGGTACCCATCTATGCGGCTGAGTAAAATAAATCTCATGCGGCTGGGTGAATGAATCTCATGCGGCTGAGTGAATGAATCTCATGCGGCTGAGTAAGTGGGTACCCATCTATGCGGCTGAGTAAGTGGGTACCCATCTTCTCAGAAAACCTGAAAAGGATGGCTATGGAACCCTTAGCTTCCAAGCTCCATAAAACCTTCACCGTGAGTCCAAATTTGGACTTCCAAAGGTCAAAATGGGGTAGAACGAAATTCTCTACAACATGGAACCATCAAAACTTGGAAATAACAATTTTAAGTAGATCAAAACCCAAGAAATCTGAAAATACTATAAACTTAGATCTACACAAATTGAGCCATGGAGATTAAAAATGCCAAGTACTAAAATGTGTTAGAATGCTGTGAAGAAGAGAATAGAACAATAAAATTTGTGTTCCTCCAAGAAGCAAAATATACTTGCCTAAGCTCTCTCTCTCTCACTCTCCTGGTGGTTGAAGAAGTAATGGTGGAGAAGAATAAGTAAATGAAGAGAGAGAATGAGGGGAATGGATTAAATAAGAAGGGTGGTGGTAGGTAGGAGGGTTCACCTTGGCTCATTATGAACCAAAGTAAACCAAGCCAGCCGAACCAACCCAAGAATAAACCAGCTAATAAAATGCTAGAATAAATTAAGTAGGGAGACATGCAATACGAGTCAAATTACGTATACGTATACCAAGATACGCAATACGAACCACATGCATTACACTACCTTGCATCGAAGGACCCGCCGCCTACCCGAGCTATGTCCGCGATGGCTTGTCATGCCAGCGGCCTTTCATATAGATAATTGGCGTACTAAGCGGCGAATCCGCATGCACGGAGTCGGTCATAACAAAGGAAGCGTAAGCACGGTATGTATTGAATTGGTGAAATGTGTGCTCGGTTGCACCCAAAGTATTATAAAGCCTAAGATTCGGCTATACGTAAAGACACGCACTTCGGCACGCGGTACGGCATCGTGCTTGAGTTCCCAACATCGGTTCCACAAGTCGGGTTGGTCGTTGCGAGTTAAGTCGAGAAGGGCCGTAAGGCAAGTTTGGTTAAGTCATGTTGAGTTTCTGGGCACAACCTCGAGATGTGAGGCACGGCCGCGTCGTTCCAACGCAAGTTAAGTTAGCGAGGAGGCACTGCCTCAGTGATACTGGAGTACGAATTGAGTTCATTGCACGACCGAGTCGTTATGTCCCAGAATATGGCACGAAAGGCAAGCACGAGGCGATAAGTCGACGTTATTGGAACGAGAAGGTCTAGCGGTAAAGTATGAGTACGCTATTAGTGCAAGGCACGGTAACGGTCTAAAAGACACAAAATAGACCAAGGCGTCGGTCCTAAAATCGATCCTAAGGCAAGACTAGAAAGACAATCGTAAAGGGGCTTGTATCGCACAAAGTAAAATAAACGTATCGGTTTTGTATGGGTGGGCGAGGAGCTCACTCCACCAGTACAGTTGAGTACTGACACCCATACAGTGTTCATGTGCAGGCACAGGTAGAAGCTCGTGGCACGGAGCTCGCTTGGATGCGTTGAGGCACAGAGTTCCTTGGCGATTCGAAGCGTGCGGCCGTGTGGAATCGAAGACTTATACATGACATAATGTATGGACATCGCCTTCCGAAGCTTCTGCTGGTTCAAGCATTGTATCGAGAGATGAGAGAGAGAGCAGAGTGACTTGTAACATGAGTGAAAAGTGAGCCTGAAAGACTTGTAAATTGGCCTAGCACCCACAAATGTAATCATGTACTCAATATCAATAAAGAGCTTCTTTTGAATGTCTTGTGTTCTTGTTCTAAATTTCCACTGCATATTCAATATTCTGCTTGGGACTTCTGTGCGACGACCCCGTCGCCGCTGCTGTAATCGGCCGTTATGGAACCTGCCTTGTACGAACGCAATCTAGGCTCGTACGACATCACGTCTTAGCGAGTACGATCGCTCCTACGGGAGCGGGGCGTGACAGTGTCGAGTCCACAATGACTCGGCACGTGTGCATGAGGACTGGGATTTCTATTTTTCGTCATTTTCGATTTTGGGATTTTGGACACCTCGTGTCCTAATTTTTGGACTCGTGGGTGTCCCATTAGACACGTGTGACATGTCCCTATGCCTATACACTCTTGACACACCTTGAATTAGGTTTTTGATTTAAAATTGGCCTTTGGATATCGAGCTCAAAAACTCTGATACACGTTCAGTTTGTGATTTCAGGAATTTGAATTCCATTTTAAACCTGATTTTTGATGCAAAATTTGCCTTTGTTGATTCGTATATATATGTAATTGATTGATGAAATGATTGGTGATTGATTTGTGTTAGGTTTAGGTCTTCGAATTGGATTTTGAATGGTTAAACTGTTATGTGCACACTGTCACTGATACAAATTCCTGACACTGAAATCCTGAACTTTTTTTCCTTTTTAAAACTGATTTTATTTGATGTTTTAATCGCCATATTAAGTCATATACATGTTTATTAGGTTACTATTAATGTGGTTGCATGTTTTGGTTTGGTATTGGTAATGTTATTGGCCAAGGGAGGGCTCTGGACAGTGATCTGTTCACTATTTTGGACTGTGGGTAGTGCAGCCTATTTATTTTGGTTTTGCAACTGTTGTTTCACTTCCAAAATCACCTAGATAGCATTAGCCTAACATCTGCTACTACCTCATTGCTCAGATCTTCACTGCTTAGTCGAGCAGTAAACATTAAGATGTCCTGCATCTTCTTTGCACTCACAACATAGCCTTTGCAGTATTCATATGTCATTCACTACATAACACTTGTATGGCATTCATTAGCTTCATGATACCCGTCAAGATCGCCTCGAACGTAGCATCCTGGTTGCCCTTTGTCAAGGACTTGACCTCCTTGACTAGACCCTTCCGGAACCTCTGGGCCTTCGCCGTCTCGTTCAAGCCCTCCACAAACCTGCCGAGGCGGCCGAACTCCCCGGCGTACTCCTCCACTGAGAGACTCCCTTGGACTAGGCTCTCGAACTGCGACTCCAAGGCTCTGAGTGCTGAATCTGGGAAGAACTTCTTCTTGAAGAAGCCCTTGAACTGCTTCCAAGTCTGCCGAGGTACCCCCACCCTGGGGTCTGACTGATACCAGGTGCGAGCAAGATCTCGCATCCGGCTAGCTGCAGCCTCGATCTGAAGATCTACTGGTATCCTGGCCAAGCGAAAGATCTCCTCTATATGCTCGATCAACTCATCAGCATATAGGATCCCCTCTGTCCCCAGAAAGTCTCTGGGGCTCATCTTCTGAAACTGCTCGATCCCCGGTGTCCTTGGCTGCTGCACCACTGGTCGAGCTGCGGCTGTCGTGACGGCTAACTCCATGCCTCTGTCCTGTCGAGCCTGCTGTCTGTCTATGAACTGCTGGAAATATACGAACATCTGAGCTGCATCCACGTATCCTGGAGGCGGTGGCTGCTGGAAGGGATCCTTTGGAATGACCGGGTCCTACCTCCGAGAAGGTGGATGCATACCCCCTGCTGCGGCTGCCGAGGTCTCAATACGAGCTGAGGTGGCAGGAGCTGCAGTCCCCTGGCCTCGCCGTACTGGCTGAGAGGTATCAGTCCCCTCTATAGCATCCTCATGAATGGCACGCTGCGATCGAGTCTCTACCATCTTGAAGATAGACAAACAAGTGTATCAATTTCTGAGAAAGAAGCGAAATAACAAAGACGGACAATTATAATTCAAAGGATCAGCTGACAAAAAGGATTTTGATGGCAATAAAAGAATTTTTTCTAAAGTGATTGAGTACCTTAAAATTAATGTTCTATAACTTACTGCAGGCTGTAGTGATACTCTAGTTCGAATACCACTACACTTCTAGTCTAGACCTGCATGGGTCACTACTAAAAACGTGTCACGACCCGCACCCTAGAGTAAGGGCACGAGACGTGGGTACGCCCAGCCTACGCTGCAGTGTCGGCGGTAGAACGCTGTCCTAGGTCAACAACCATCTCGTAATATATCTCTAAACAGTTTATACTCCCCGAATGGGGGTGACATAGCAGTAAAACTCAATCACAACTAGGGAAGAGATAGCACGATATGAAATAGAACTCAAGGAAATAAATAGATGAAAAGTAGTCTAAGATAATCCCAGCAACATCCAGAAGTACATGGTCTTAGATACATAATAAAAGAATATATACAACTCTGAACTCCAAATAAAGTCTAGCTAAACATGTCTCATGACTACATAAAAGATAGATAAGCCTAACTAATCAAGTCTAGGCAATCGGGGTGATATCCTCAGCTAGAGCTGGGTCCTCCTGAGGGTCCAGCTCGCAGTTGTCATCTAAGGCTGTCCCGTAGTAAGTGTCCAGACCAGCCTCCTCCTCGTCCTCTGTAATATTTTCAACAGGTCCAGTCAGGACAGGAGCGAGTACAGTACATCTCAACAGTTCATAGCAGGTTAGAAAATATAAACATGCAGTAGAGTAAGATACATAAAACTGAAAGGAAGTACATGATAAAAAAGAGAACTGTATGTAAATAGCTACTGTATATAGAGAACTAATAGTGGCTAGTGATGCAGAGTACAGGATAGCACATGTGAACATGACAGATTTGTACATGATCTAAACTAAAGAGTTGTACATGATCTACACTACTATAGAATTGTTCACATGACTACTAGCACTTCCCCGTTTTCCCCAATCAATACACAAGGATCTAAGCAGGTTATGTTATTGTACATGATATCACATGGAGGCCCATAAAAGGGTGCACATGATAGTATACATGAGGGCTCCGTGAACATGAGAGTACAAGATTTACCGGAGTGTACATATATAATGAAAGCACAGGAGTACATGATGAAAGTGAAACACACATAACACAATGTACCCGATGCTCCCGAGGGGGATAACATCGCATGAAGAGATCCATATAGTACTAATCCGTGATAATGTCGTGACAGCATCAAGTAAGGTAATCTAAAGCAGGAATATAATTCTAAGCAGGATATGAAATGATCAGAGAATGTACTCGCCTGTATCTGAGTGTCCAATATGAAACGTACTGTCCGAGGAGTGGTGTTTGGCTCCTAATCAGAACAGCACAAGTCACAACAAGTCTAAAATGGTAAAATGAAGTTCTACTATGCATTCTACATGATTCTAGGTCCATCTAGGCCAAAGTTAACTCTTGGTCAACTCTGGTCAACCCTAGAAGTCAAACTAGGTCAACCAAGTCTAGACTAGGTTAAACTAGTCTATACTAGTCTATTCTAGGTCTAAATAAGCTATACAAGACCATTCTAAACTTTCTAGGCAAACAGACTCACTTATATGCCATAGGCTGTATCATGCCTATAAGCCACCACTAACACAAGGCTATATGTCATTATCTCACTCAAAAATACTACACATATGATATATTATCTAACACAATTATAGACATACACTAGCATTAGGTTACCTATATACCTATACATAGGTATAGGCACATTCACATAGATATCTATATTAAATACCTTACTATAGGTTATAATACCACACATTACCTATATATACATATACATTACATACATATGTATACATCCTATACATAAACCATACTTAGAAAACTAGGAAAATATACATATATATATATAGAGAGACAAGACTGTGTTTGTAAACACATAGTGTGTCAAGGTGTAACATATGTGGTGTTCTCAGGTTTTAGAGATCCTGTGACAGTGTGTGAGCAACATTTGTGTGTGTGTGTGACAGGTTATGAGTGCAAACAGTGAGCTAAATGAGTGTGTGCAAGGAAAAACAGTGTGCAGGATAATAAGAACAGTGAAAGAGAGAGAGGACAGTGTGTGAGTGATCAAGACACAATGTGTGTGTGAGAGCATTCTTTCTAGGTTTATATATACAAGTGATCTCAGGTTTAATATCAACCCATTCTCAGGTTTACACAAATTCAACCCAAATCACATACAAGATTCAAATCAGTTCATTACATAAAATCAAGTCTCATTCGAAAACCAATTTCTCAGTTTTACATCAAAGTTAACATATCAAGTTAATCTCAGTTTTTCCCAAATCCCCATTCACAGTGTACATCAAGGTTAACATGTAAACCTATGTTAATAAAACATGTTCTCAGTTTCAGACATAAGGCCAAACCATATTCCTGAAATTGGAACCTTACTCAGATTTCAGGTTAACTAAGAAGGAAGAAAGGAAGGAAATTATATCCCAGGTTTTGAAAACTGGGATTCAAAGCTCAGGTATTGGTCTGATTTCAAGTAACTGGTTCAAAGGAACTTATCACTGGCTATATCTAAACAGTGCTCAAAAGCCAAACAACAAGAAGGATTAAAAGAACAGTGAATGCCCATGAGTTCCAGGTTTCAAAAAAAAAAAATAGTGATGCAACCTATTGCCAGGTGCTCAAGTTCAGCCCAAAACGATAGTTAATACTTACTACATTCTCAAGTTCAACCACAGGAGGAAATCCAGTTTGACAAATCCTAAGTTTAGATTTCAATTGATAAGCACCATACCATCTCAGATTTTTACAAAAATCAGTTCAACTATTAGAAAGACTCCACACACTAGCCAAAATCCTTTTCTCTCAATCCAAAGCCTATAATCGTATGTAAAAGTTTAGTAAATAGGAAATGTAACATGTGGGAATCATCATAGTTAAGAACACATAATCAACCAAGGAATACAGGTATTGGGAAAACTGGAAAAAAATAGTATCAGTGAGAATTTGCTTCAGTGAAGAATGAGTGATTTCTCATTCATTCGAAATCCAAAACTCCACCTAAAACCGACTTAAACATGAAACTAGTATTTAGCAGAGATAATCAACACAAATTGGATCTATCTAATCAATTTAAACAGGATTTAAAGCATTTAAAATAGTTACACAGGAACACACATATATTGAACACTGGAACAAACAGTGCATGACACGTGCACAATCGATTTCTCTCTCGACACGAAACGAAACCTAATAAAACTTGGGGAATGTCATGACAGACATTGCCCCTAGGTTTCTTTTGAATCTCGTATCCTGAAACCCCGTGTCGTGTCCGCTACAGACCCCGTGTAGCAGGGGATTACTGTAGCGCTCGCACGCGAGCGTGTGCACGCGCGTGTCCACTCCACGAATCCGACTCAAAACGACACGAACACTACCACAAAAGATAAAAAATGCATAAACAACAGTAAAATTAATATTCCTATTTAAAAACATTGTACAAATGAGATCGAAATGCCCTTTGGGGTATTTCGTCAAACACTTAGACTACAGTCATGATACGTATCCAAATAGACACGAAACTTAGGATACCCGACACGAAACCTATACTGATACTTAGGGGACTCCTAGGGTTCCCTAATGATGAAGACAAAACAAAATTTCATGGAGATTTGAGAGAGTTACCTAAGCTTGAACTTCTCAAGAAAACCCATCTTTCAATGGCTCCCCTCTTGATGTCCAAAACCATAAAAACACCTCAAACTGAAATGAAACATTTATGACAGCAAGAATAGGTAGATTAGGATCTAATGGAATGAATTAGAAAGAAAAAGAAAGAGGAAAGGAGTTCTAGGGATTAAAATATAATAGAAACTAACCTTTCTAAACTTGAGCCTTCCTAAGAAGGAGGCAAACCTATATTTTAGGAGGATATAAATATGGTGAGGATCCTCATGAGGATAGGGTGGCCGGCCACATCTTCCTAGGGATTATGGTTTGGTAGTTTGGGCTTTGGGCCAAGTTACATAGGCTATGGTAAGTTGTTATATTAATGGCTCTAAATCATAAGCCATGACTTATGTCTTTCTAATTTCTATTACTAATTGGGTTCTAATGACCAAACCAAAGATTAGGCTAGGTTAGACTAGAGTCATATATCCTAACCAAACTCATACTAACTAGGGTTAGCTCCTAGGTTGGTCTACATGGGTCCAAACTAGCCAAAATCAAATTAGTCCAAACAATTCCAAAATAATTCCTAAAAATTCCCATAAATTCAAATAAATTCTAATAAATTTAAATTACCCCCAAAAATGTCAAAATACCCTCACTCTAAAAATGTGGTAGTGACAAATCTACCCTCCTTAAAAGAATTTCGTCCTCGAAATTGAAAGACGAAATACAACTGATGAGAAGGATAGAAAGCAAACCTCACGGTCCAAAAAGATAAGGGTAGCGCTCGCGCATCTCATCCTCCCGCTCCCAGGTAGACTCTCCTAGAGAATGATGCCTTCATGCGACGCGTACCAAGGGTATCACCTGGTTCCTCAGAACCTTCTCCCGTCGATCCAGAATCTCCACTGGCTGCTCTGGATAGCTGAGAGAAGGCCCAACCTCTATCTCTGAATGATCGAGCACATGGCTAGGGTCAGCCACGTACCGTCTCAATTGTGATACATGAAATACATTGTGGATCTCCACTAGTACAGGCGGCAAGTCTAGCCTGTATGCAACGTCACCGACTCTCTCACTGATAATGAAAGGGCCGATGAGGCGCGGGCTAAGCTTTCCGCCTCTACCAAAACGTATCGTACCACGAGTCAGAGGTATCCTCAAGAAAACCTGGTCTCCGACCTAATCACAAGCATGGTCTCAATTAATTATAATAAACAAACATGATCAAAAATCACAAACAAACAAACCTAAATCTAATCCTACTCTAATCTGTACCTCAAACTCCAAGGGCCTCCGGTGGCTATCGGCCCAGTGCCGATATCTGTCCTGCGCCACGCAAAGTTTGTCCCTGATGAGCTTCACCTTCTCGGCCGCATCCACAACCATCTCTGGCCCCAGTAAAGCTCGCTCACCAACATCATCCCAGGATAAGGGTGTACGACACCTACGCCCGTACAGAGCCTCAAAAGTTGACATCTCAATGATGGCCTGGAAGCTATTGTTGCAGGTAAACTCTACCAAATGAAGATGATCCTCCCAGGAACCTCCAAAGTCCAGGACGCACGTCCGCAGCATATCCTCAAGGGTCTGAATAGTCCGCTCTGACTGTCCGTCCGTCTGGGGGTGGTATGCAGTACTAAACTTGAGCTGAGTGCCCAAGCTGGTCTGCAGACTCCTCCAGAAATGGAAAGTAAAACGGCTATCCTGATCTGAGACGATGCTGACCGAAACCCCGTAAATCCTGACTATCTGTCGCATATACATCTCCGCCAGCCTCTCTGTAGACGTATCCACCTTGAATGGCAAGAAGTGGGCCGATTTGGTCAACCTGTCAACGATGACCCAAATCACGTCTTTTCCTCCTGGAATGTGCGATAATCCTGATACGAAGTCCATGGTGATATGCTCCCATTTCCACTCGGGAATGGTCAGCGGCTGCAACAATCCACCGGGCCTCCGTCTCTCTGCCTTGACCTGCTGACAGACCAAACACCTAGCCACGAAGCGAGCCACCTCCTGCTTCATCCCTGACCACCAAACTTGTTCCCGCAGATCTCGGTACATCTTGTTGGCACCCGGGCGTATAGAGTACTGAGATCTGTGGGCCTCCTGCATCACCTGCTCTCTGAGATCTCTACTGGGCACACATAACCTGGAACCGTGCCTCAAGGCACCATCCTCTGCAAGAGAAAACTCGTCCTCCAGCAATCCTGCTCGAACCTGCTCTCGGAGACACCGCAGAGCAACGTCCTCAAACTGTGCCGACTTGATCCTCTCCACCAAGTCTGACTGAATCTGCATCCCCCATAGCTGCATCTGTACTCCGGGCACGATCACCTCAATCCCAAGGCTCTCCAAGTCGATAAGCAAATGCCGATCCATGGTCAAATACATGGCTGTCGGATACCTACTCAAGGCATCGACAACCACGTTGGCCTTCCCTGGATAATACTACAGTGCAATATCGAAGTCCTTCATCAACTCCAACCATCTGCGCTGCCTCATGTTCAACTCCTTCTAAGTGAACACATACTTTAAGCTCTTGTGATCTGTGAAGATCTCTACCCTCTCACCATACAGATAATGCTTCCACAGCTTCAGAGCAAAAATCACTGCTGCCAGCTCCAGGTCGTGGGTAGGGTAGTTCTTCTCATGAGGACATAATTGCCTGGAAGCATAGGCAATCACCTTTCCATACTGTTGCAAGACGCAATCCAGCCCCTTCCCTGAAGCATTACTATAAATAGTGAAACCACCTGATCCTGAAGGTAATGTCAGAATCGGAGCTGTCGTCAGCCGCTTCTTCAACTCATCAAAAGCTGCCTGACACTCCTCTGACCAAACGAACTCAGCATCCTTCCGGGTCAACCGAGTCAACGGCTCTGCAACCGGGAGAAATCTTACACAAATCTTCGATAATACCCTGCCAGCCCCAGAAAACTCCTGATCTCTGCAACTGAAGTCGGCGCTGTCCATGCCTCAACTGCTACAATCTTCTTGGGGTCAACTGAGATACTATCTCCAGTCACCACATGTCCCAAGAAGTCCATCCGGTCCAAGAAGAACTCACACTTGGAGAGCTTCCCGTAAAGTTGCTCCTTCCTGAGAGTCTCCAGCACGATCCTCAAATGCTCTTCGTGCTCCTCCTCAGTCTTATAATATACCAAGATGTCGTCAATAAACACCACCACAAACTGATCGAGATACGGGTGGAACACCTTGTTCATAAGGTTCATAAACACTGCTGGTGCATTGGTTAGCCTAAACGGCATAACCAAAAACTCGAACTGCCCGTACCGCATCCTGAAAGCGGTCTTGGAATATCCTCCCTCTTCACCTTCACCTGGTGATATCCCGACCTCAGATCAATCTTGAAAAATACTCGAGCTCCGCTCAACTGGTCAAATAGATCGTCGATCCGCGGCTGTGGGTATTTGTTCTTGATCGTAAGTTTGTTGAGTGCCCTATAGTCAATACACATGCATACTGACCCATCATTCTTTGGCACAAACAACACTGGTACGCCCCATGGCGACGAACTCGAGCGGATGAAGCCCTTGTCCTGTAGCTCATCCACCTGCTTCTTCAGCTCCACCAGCTCGCTGTTGTTCACCCGATAGACATGCTGAGAGATGGGTTCCGCTCCTGGAACCAAGTCTATCGAGAACTCTATGTCTCTGTCTGGTGGCAATCCCGGCAACTCCTCTGGGAAAACATCCATATAATCTGCTATCAAGGGGTGTGGAATCATCTGCTCCTCGACCGAGACTCCACAGAAGACTTCGCTGCTCTGCTCTGCCTGACGTCTGGAGTACTCGAACTCTGGCTCCTCCGGTGCTCTGAAGAGAACTCTACCCGCTCTGCAATCAATACTGGCGTGGTGCCTGCTCAACCAATCCATGCCTAGTACTATATCATAGTTCGGCAATGGCATTACGAGCAGGCTCACCTCCAACTCACGGCCTCCTAAAACTACTCTCCGACCCTTACAAACATCACTCACGAGGATAACGCCACCCCGGGTCGTGATCTTGTAAGTCCTAGGCAACGATTCAGCTATGATACCGTGTCTAATCGCAAAAGATACTGATATGAAGCTATACGAAGCACCGAAATTGAATAACGCAAATGCTGGACTGGAGTCGAGTAGAATCGAACCTGCAATCATCTCTCCAATCGTCTCTGCATCCTCTGCTGCTATGGCAAAAGCTCGCCCCTGCTGGCCTTCCCTAGCCTGCTGCTGGTGCTGGACGAACCTCTGCTGCTGCGTTGGCAGGGCTGGTCCCCTCTGCTGGCATGCTGCTGCTCTGGCTCCTCCTCCCTGGGCTGTTCGTCCCCCAGACCTAGCACAATCCCTCAGCTGGTGATCTGCCGCTCCGCAAAGAAGGCACCTCCCGAGCCTCTTTCTGCACTCGTTGAAGACATGCCCAAGCTTCTTGCAGAAGGTGCAATTGACTGTCTGGTGCCTGGGTGCCTGATGCTGAAACTGCTGCTGGTGAACTGGCCTCTGCTGAATCGGCTGCGGCTGGAACTGCCTCTGCTGCTGATGCTAAAAGTGGGGCCTTTTGGCCTGGCCCCCGCTGCTGCTGCTTCTCCCAACTGGGTCTCGCCCCCTCTTGAGCCTAAGCTCAAGATCATCCTCTTCTAGCAAGGCTCCCGTCAAGATCTCCTCGAACGTAGCATCCCGGTTGCTCTTGGTCAAGGACTTGACCTCCTTGACTAGACCCTTCCGGAACCTCTGGGCCTTCGCCGTCTTGCTCAAGCCCTCCACAAAGCTGTCGAGGCGGCCGAACTCCCCGGCGTACTCCTCCACTGAGAGACTCCCCTGGACTAGGCTCTCGAACTGCGAATCCAAGGCTCTGAGTGCTGAATCTGGAAAGAACTTCTTCTTGAAGAAGCCCTTGAACTGCTCCCAATTCTGCCCAGGTACCCCCACCCTGGGGTCTGACTGATACTAGATGCGAGCAAGATCTCGTATCCGGCTAGCTGCGGCCTCGATCTGAAGATCTACTGGTATCCTGGCCAAGCGGAAGATCTCCTCTATATGCTCGATCCACTCATCAGCATACGCTCAGGTCATCATACGCTCAGGTCATCATACGCTCAGGCAGCATACGCTCAGGTCAGCATACGCTCAGGCAGCATACGCTCAGGTCAGCATACGCTCAGGCAGCGTATGAACTCCATACGACTCCTTACCATCCAAGCCAGCGTACGCAAGTCATATGCTTCCAAAAGGTAGCGTATGAACTCCATACGACTCCTTACCATCCAAGCCAGCGTACGCAAGTCATACGCTTCTAAAAGACAGCGTATGAACTCCATACGACTCCTTACCATCCAAGCCAGCGTACGCAAGTCATACGCTTCTAAAAGGCAGCGTATGAACTCCATACGACTCCTCATCAAGGTAGCGTATGCAAGACATACGTCTCCAAAGGGCAGCCTATGAGTCAGACTGTGCTGTGCTAAAGAGCGCACGCAGCTCAGTGGCTCAAGCTAAAAAGCTCACGCCCACTGCTCACTGTCTTCTCCAATCAGCAAGAACTCCATGGTTTGAACCCAAAGCTTCAAAAGTCCATAACTTGGTCAGAATAAGTCCAAATTCAACTTTTCAAAGGTCAAAATTGGGTAGAATAAAATTCTCTACAACATGGAACCATCAAAACTTGAAAACACAGAAGTTTGATAGATCAAAACCACCAAAATATGAAAATAACTAATTTCTAGATCTACTAAAAATAAAACTTCAAAACGAAAAATGCCAAGTTCTAAACTCTCTTAGAATCACAAGGAAATGGAGAGTGACATCTCTACCCTCCTTAGAAAAATTTTGTCCTCGAAATTTCAAATCCAAGCAGGATAGGAATATCAAAACTAAGCTAATCTTGGTACAAGAAACTTGAACAAGCAATCATTCTTCAATGTTAACTAGCAGATAACATATATACATTAACAACCTACGATATCAAGTAATTCTATCTATGGGGTGACAGCATGAGAAGCTACATACGATCAAGGTATACAGAAAAAGATATACCTTGTGAGTCAAACAAGTGCGGATATCGTGATTGGATATCATCCTCACGTTCCCACGTTGACTCTCCTAAAGAGTGATGACCCCAAGCAACCCGGACAAGGTTAATTGTTCGGTTCTTGAGTATCTTCTCTCTTCGGTCCAAGATGGACACAGGCTGCTCCTCGTAAGACAAGTTGGTACCAACAACCAATTCAGAATGATCGAGGATATGGCTTGGGTTCGATACATACCTTCGTAACTGAGATACATGAAACACGTCATGCACCTCTCGTAACGAAGGTGGAAGGAACAAACGATAAGCAACATCGCCTACCCTATCAAGAATAACGAATGGTCCTACGTATCGCGGACTCAACTTCCCGCGAACGCCAAATCTAATGACCCTACGGGTAGGTGAGATCCGTAAGAATACGTGGTCCCCAACATAAAACTCTAGCGGCCTACGATGCTGGTCTGTCCAATGACGATGTCGATCCTGCGCAACTTGAAGTCGCTCTCTAATTCCTTTAACCAATTCAACTGTCTGAACAATCATTTCCGGGCCTAACATCTTCCTCTTCCCGATATCATCCCATGCTAGTGGCGACCTACACTTCTTACCATATAGTGCTTCAAATGGCGTCATCTGGATACTGGCTTGATAACTGTTGTTGTGTGAAAATTCGACTAAGTATAAGTGGCCTTCCCAAGATCCTCCAAAATCTAGGGTACAAGCTCGCAACATATCTTCTAAAGTCTGAATTGTCCTTTCCGATTGACCGTCCGTCTGTGGATGGTAAGCCATGCTAAATCTTAACTTGGTTCCCAAACTACGATGTAAGCTCTTCCAGAAATGTGACGTGAAACGGGTATCTCTGTCTGACACAATACTGACAGGGACTCCATGCTGCCTGACTATCTGCTGCATGTATAATTCTGCTAACTTTTCTGTAGATTGTCCTACTCTGAAAGGAAAAAAGTGTGCTACCTTTGTTAGCCGGTCCACTATCACCCAAATAGCATCTTTACCACTTGGTGATCTCGGTAAACCGGTCACAAAGTCCATTGTGATGTGCTCCCACTTCCATTCCGGGATAGGAAACGGTTGTAATAATCCAGCTGGCCTCTGCTGTTCTGCCTTTACTTGCTGACATATCAAGCAACGGGAAATAAACCTAGCTATCTCCCTCTTCATCCCGTTCCACCAGAAGTGTTGCTTGATATCTTGGTACATCTTGGTCCCTCCAGGATGTATAGAATACTGAGAACTGTGAGCTTCTGTTATTACTTCTTGTCTGATATCTCCACTAGGTACACATAGACGTGATCCAAACCTAAGCGTACCATCTTTGTGGATTTGCATCTTTTTTCTGAGCCCTGACTCACATTCTGCCCTAAGCTTCTGAATCTTTGGGTCCTGTGCCTGGGCTGCCTTGATCCTGCCTACCAAGTCAGATTAAACTTGTAGACTCGCCAGAATTCCTATATCGTTAGGAAGTATAACTTCGATGTCCATCTCCTGAAGGTCTTCTAAGATGTGCTTCTGCGTTGTCAACATAAATGTGCCGCCTCTTCTGCTAAGAGCGTCTGCTACCACATTAGCCTTGCCTGGATGATACTGAAGCTCAACGTCATAATCCTTGATCAGCTCTAACCATCTTCTATACCTCATGTTCAGCTTCTTCTGAGTAAAGATGTACTTCAGGCTTTTATGGTCTGTGTACATGTCCACTCGGTCACCATATAAATAATGCCTCCATAGCTTCAAAGCAAATACTACTGCCGCCAACTCCAAATCATGAGTTGGGTAATTCTTTTCGTGGTCTCGAAGTTACCTAGATGCATACGCTATCACCTTCCCATATTGCATAAGGACACATCCAAGTCCTTTACCTGACGCATCACAATATACCGTAAAACCTCCGGGTCCAACTGGCAATGTAAGAATAGGCGCTGATATCAACTTCTGCTTCAGATTCTCAAATGATGCCTGGCATTCTGCCGACCAGACGAATGGTACATCCTTTCGTGTCAAACGGGTCATAGGTGCTGAAAGTCTCGCAAAGTCTGATACAAACCTTCTGTAATATCCTGCCAATCCCAAGAAACTCCGTACATCAGCTACGGTCTTGGGTACTGGCCAACTCTCTACTGCTTCTACCTTCTTGGGATCTACTGCTACTCTAGCTCCTGATATGATGTGACCCAAAAATGAAATATGATCCGTCCAGAACTCACACTTGCTGAGCTTGGTATACAACTGGTTCTCTCTCAAAACCTGCAACACTTTCCTAAGGTGGTCTTCATCCTCTTCACTAGCAGAGTATACGAGAATGTCGTCGAGAAACACCACGACAAACTGATCTAAATATGGCATAAAGATGCAGTTCATCAAATCCATGAATATAGCTGGAGCATTGGTCAAACCAAACGACATTACTAAGAATTCATAATGTCCATACTTTGACCTGAATGCTGTCTTGGGAATGTCTTCCTTTCGAACCCTCACTTGATGGTACCCTGAACGAAGATCTATCTTGGAGAAAACTCTAGCCCTGCTCAACTGATCAAACAAGTCGTCGATCCTTGGTAGTGGGTACTTGTTCTTTACTGTCACCACGTTAAGCTTCCTGTAATCGATGCATAATCTGGATGATCCATCCTTCTTTTCCACAAGTACTACTGGTACTGCCCATGGTGATATGCTAGCTTGGATAAACTTCTTCTTCTTCAATTCCTCTATGTGCTGATACACCTTGGCCTGCTCCGAATCCGCCATTCTGTAAACCCGATCAGATATTGGTTTAGTTCCAGGTGCTAATTCTATGCTGAACTCAATATCTCTAACCAGTGGTAGACCTGGAAGTTCTTCGGGAAACACGTCTAGAAATTCTTCAACTACCTTCGGAACTTGAACTTCTTCCATTGCTGTTACTACTCCCTGCTCTTGCTGAGTTGCCTCTGACCTGACTAAGGTGAACCTCTTTTTGCCTGGAATATTAAAAAATACACTCCCACTACGACAATCTATTGTCGCATGACTGTCTTTCAGCCAGTTCATGCCTAAGATAACGTCGAAATTTCCAACAGGAAATTCTATCAACCGGGCGGGTAAGGAATGCCCGCAAACTACAATACTACACGCTAGAATAACTCTACTAACTCCTACGAGCCCATTGCCAGTGAGTATATTCAATCTCCCTGGCAATTCCTCGAACTCCATTCCTAGCCGTGTCGCAAATTGTGCAGATATAAATGAGTGTGATGCTCCTGAATCAAACAATGCTACTGCGGGATATGAGGCGACGAGAATGTTACCTGCCACAACATCTTCCGATGTTAATGCCTCCTCCAAGGACAGTATGAATGCCTGCCCTCGACCTCCTTGCTGGTTCCCATGTTGCGGCCTAGCCTGGTGCTGCTGCTGGCCCCTTCCTTGATGATGATGGGGTGGTCTATGCTGGTGTTGCTGTATCGGCGGTCCCTGCTGCCGAAATATCTGAGCCTGCGGCATTAACGGACGCTGGGCCAATGGTCTCACTGCTACCGCTGGTCTTCGATACTGCCCTGCCCCTGGTGCTGGCAGAGCAGGAAACGGTTGTCCTGGTCCTCCTGACCTCGAATTCATGGGACATGTGGTAATCCGATGATCTAAATTTCCACATATCAAACACAGTCCGTTTAATGCCCGACATACATCTCTAGTGTGCCCCATCTTCCCACAATAAGTACAGCCCACTGGGGGTTGCTGGTTCTTCTTCTGTTGCTGCTGCTGCCTGGGTGGTGGTGCTGGCCCTCGCGTTGCCACATCGTGAATGCGAATGCCAAGGGATGGTGCTGTTGTTCGGGGCGCTGCTCCCCCTCCTCCTTCAATCTGACTGTGAGATCTCTTCTGACCTCCAGTCCTTACTGTGATCCTCTGGATGGTGATCTCATGCCTCCGGGTTGCCGTCAATATCTCATCAAAAGTCTGGTAATTGTGCCCCTCTATTAATTGCAAGAGCTCAAGATGAAACCCTTGCTGGAACCTCATCGCCCTCTGGTGTTCCGTCGCTACCATCTCTGGGAAAAACCTACTCAATCTGCAGAACTCCGCTGCATAAGCATCTACCGTCTTGCCGGCCTGCTTGAGGTTGATAAATTTCTGTTGTAGCTCAAACTGCGCCACAACTCCATAGTACTTCGTCTTGAATCTTGCTGTGAAATTGTCCCAAGCAACGGGACGTCTGATACCAACTTCCTCTGATTCCCACCAATCACGTACGAGATCCCGAAGTAACAACTTCACCTGATCCACACGTTCTTCTGCCGGTACCTTAGCCGCCGTCAAAATAGCCTCAATATCCTTAAGCCATGCATCTGCTGAGATGGCATCCTCCGTTCCTTCAAAACGGCGGGGGTTGAACTTGCAAAATCTGGTTGATGCTCCAGAATCTGGCCTTGCCCCTCTTTCCAAAGCTGTCTACAACCCTTGGTTGAGTAGTACATTCTGCTCTTACAACTGAGCGTGCATGCGCTGTTGGGCTAACATCTGATGTTGTTGAGTAGCCATCATCCCTCTCATGATTTCCAGAAGAGCCGGTGTGTCTATTTCCACGGGGGTAGGTGGAACTGTTGGTGGTGGTGGAACATCCGGATACTGCGATCTAGCTGCTGCTTCTATGATCACTTCTTCCTGAGTAGCCTCCTGAGTTAGTACCGGCTCTTGTTGCCGACCATCCTGGTCAGGTTGTCCATGTTGCTATCCATGTTGTTGCTGTCCAGTCCTGACAGATGCGGACGAGGTGCCCCTAAGAAAAGGGACAAGAGAACAATCAAACGACCGGACATGAAGGATCAATGAAGTCAAAGGATACTGGAATGTCAAGCTAGAGTTGAGAGTAACGAATCATGAGATCAAGGGGAAACATGTGTGATTGAGACATCCTATTAAACACCCCACAAGTCTAAAATCAGACCTGCATGGGCCACCACTAAAACCTTGTCACGCCCCAGAACCAGAATACTGGAGAGCGGGGGAATGACTCAGCTAGCTACGTATTACGGGTAGATGAATACCGTATAATACGATCAATGCTGTCTAAAAGACAAGGGGGTGCATACTACATGAAAGTCTCGCTATGGTCACTTCACATCTATTGTCTCAATCATTCAAACAAGAAGCAGAAATAGAGAACATGTGAGATAAAGCAGTAAGGCGTCCCAAACGCTCAGTCAAAATATTCTTGATATCTGGCTTTACAAAATACAGCCAGATGATGTAGCAAAGTATGGACAATTGTTATCAGCTGCAGTCTGACTTAATTACAATTATGCAAAAGTAGGTACAAGACAATCCGACTAACATGTCGGTGCCAAACGACAAAGTATAAAGATAACAAAATGGGCGGGGAAGTAAGAAACCTACTCGAGTCCTCCTGCGATCATCCCTCTAGTGTTGACCATCTTGGAGGTAGAAGTAAGCTGGATCCTCGGGGACTGGCTCTAAATTTGGCCATGTAAAACCAGAGAGGTTAGACCTCTAATAGCAAGTACCACAAGGGAGCACGATATGAGAAATGAAGCCAGTAATAAGAGAATATGATAATATATCTCTGCTATCTACTAGGACTCTCACAACATCACGACACTTCGAACCAACCTCCCAACCAAACAAGGACAGAAGTTGGCCCGTCATGCCCTGACATTCTGATCATCTCAGTTAAGCAACAGAGTAGGTACAGTGCACAAACAAATCAATTTAAACGGCCAGGCAACTACTACGGCTTGCTATTGTAAGTCCCAAGTTATCTTAGTTTTATGCAATAAAGATTTCTCAGTTCTTACTATGCACAAGCAAGGCTAGTTTACCCAGTCAATCAATTGCGCCAATCATGAATTAGACGAGTCCCAGCGGGACGCCCGTCATTAATATACAATATTCAATAGGTAATATAACCAGATACCACTCCCTGCCCGTGTGGCAGATTTGCAGCATCTGTGAGGACCAACCGGCCTGTCGGGCACTACTAGTCCCAAGAGGGCTGCCATGTAAGAACTCGGAAATCCATTCTCTCCATGCAATCATTATTTTATTTAACTTAATAGTCTCTACGTTGAGTGAAGTACCATGCCGTGGATCATGGTCATTCAGAATGAGTACTTTCGTACGGGGTACGATATGCGTAACTCTACAATGATACCAGTGCGGTCAGGTTGTAGGTCTTATATAGCGTAATGCAACAATCAAAACTAACCACGGAGTAATCATGCCTTGACCATAAAGTACACATGCTTCTTTGGTAAGATAAATAAATAATAAATGAATTGAAGCCTGCATGTGCCTGTATGCCAATATTCGGGATTAGCTAGTCGATTTCAATAGTTCATAATTAATATGAACGTGTCTCATTTATTCAATTCAAAAAGACGACTAGCCAGTCTCTTAGTTCCAACTAGGAACGCATGATCAATTATTAGTCAAGGTCACAATCATTATCAATGGTGACAAGGCATGAAAGTCAACTAGTGTTCAGTGGGGTTGAGTCTACAACTCTCAGGGTTTAATTTCAGTCAATTGGGGTATCTATAACTCAATTCACGATACATGGTACATCCCACGTAACAATCTATATTTAACAGAAATATTAGCATATCATGATTTTATCAAGTTTATGCAAAAAGGCGTAAGGATATAAAATGGACGTTAAACATCTAATAAGATATCAATATACACAGGCTGCGCTCAAGTCAGGCTACGCTCATGTCAGCCTACGCTCAAGTCAGCGTACGCTCAGACCAGCATACGCTCAGGCAGCATACGCTCAGGTCATCATACGCTCAGGTCATCATACGCTCAGGCAGCATACGCTCAGGTCAGCATACGCTCAGGCAGCATAAGCTCAGGTCAGCATACGCTCAGGCAGCGTATGAACTCCATACGACTCCTTACCATACAAGCCAGCGTACGCAAGTCATACACTTCCAAAAGGCAGCGTATGAACTCCATACGACTCCTTACCATCCAAGCCAGCGTACGCAAGTCATACGCTTCCAAAAGGCAGAGTATGAACTCCATACGACTCCTTACCATCCAAGCCAGCGTACGCAAGTCATACGCTTCCAAAAGGCAGCGTATGAACTCCATACGACTCCTTACCATCCAAGCCAGCGTACGCAAGTCATACGCTTCCAAAAGGCAGCGTATGAACTCCATACGACTCCTCATCAAGGTAGCGTATACAAGACATACGCCGCCAAAGGGCAGCCTATGAGTCAGACTGTGCTGCGCTAAAGAGCGCGCGCAGCTCAGTGGCTCAAGCTAAAAAGCTCACGCCCACTGCTCACTGTCTTCTCCAATCAGCAAGAACTCCATAGTTTGAACCCAAAGCTTCAAAAGTCCATAACTTGGTCAAAATAAGTCCAAATCCAACTTTTTAAAGGTCAAAATTGGGTAGAATAAAATTCTCTACAATATGGAACCATCAAAACTTGAAAACACAGAAGTTTGATAGATCAAAACCACCAAAATCTGAAAATAACTAATTTTTAGATCTACTAAAAATAAAACTTCAAAACGAAAAATGCCAAGTTCTAAACTCTCTTAGAATTACAAGGGAAGGAGAATGGAACCATAAAAATGGGTCCTCATGAAGAAGCAGGATGTACTTGCCTACGGTTTGGTAGGTGGAGGGAGTGATGAGGAAGAAGAAGAGTAATAGTGAAGGAAAAATAATGAAGAGAGAGAAAGGGGGGTTGGCTTTAAATGAAAAGGTGGTGGTAGGTAGGGGTGTTAGGTTTGGTTCATGATGAACCAACTAACTAAACCAAACCAAGCCGAACCCAAGTCTAGCTAAAGCAGAGAAATAAAAGCAGAAAGTAAAATGCAGATAATTAATTAACATGAATTTAAAGGAATTTAAATACAGAATAATACATGATAAATATTAAATAAATATATTTAAGCAGTACATGTATTAAAAATACGTATACTGGGAACGGGGAGTGACAAAAACTCAATCACAACTAGGGAAGAGATAGCACGATATGAAATAGAACTCAAGGAAATAAATAGATGAAAAGTAGTCTAAGATAATCCCAGCAACATCCAAAAGTACATGGTCTCAGATACATAATGAAAGAATATATACAACTCTGAACTCCAAATAAAGTCTAGCTAAACATGTCTCATGACTACATAAAAGATAGATAAGCCTAACTAATCTAGTCTAGGCAATCGGGGTGATATCCTCAGCTAGAGCTGGTGTAATGCCTGTTGTCCGTATTACGTATTTTTAGAATACGTGTACGTATTTTATTCTGTATTGCATGATTTCTTGTTTAGCTTGTATCTTGGCTTGGTTATTTCTTGGCTTGGTTCAGTTTTCTTTGGTCTATCATAAACCATGGATGAACCCCCTACCTACCACCACCTTTGATATTTATTGCCATTTCTTCTTTCTCTCTCTTCATTACTCATCTTCTTCTTCCTCATTTACTTCTTACCTACCAGAGAGAGAAGAGAGAGGTCTAGGCAAGTACAACTAGCTTCATGGAGGAACTCTAATTTTATTGCTTCATTCTCTTCCTTACAGTATTTTGACTAGCTTTAGAACTTGGCATTTTCACTTTCCATGGCTAGATTCTTGTAGATATATATTTACTTTATTTTCGGATTTTTGGATTTTGATCGACTTAATCTTGTTATTTCCTAGTTTTGATGGTTCCATGTTGTAGAGAATCTCGTTCTACCCCATTTTGACCTATGGAAGTTCGGATTTGGGCTCCGGATGATAGAGTTATGCAGCTTGGAAGCCATGGCTTATGGTGTACTTCTTCTCGGAAATTTGAAGAAGAAGCTGTCACGCCCCAGTACCGAAATACGGAGACGGACTAGGCCAGCTACTCCATATGAGGTACGTAACGTCATACGGCGATCGTGGCTGTCGAGAGATGAGGGGGTACATGCTACAATCAAGTCTCCTATGGTCCCACAGAGTCCTATATCTCAATCAATCAAGTCAAATCAGCAATTAAATGAACATTAAAGATAAAGCAGTAAGGCATCCCTGACGCTTCATCAAAATGATCATGAGAGACTAGCTTTATAATTTAGCTATCTCAGAGAGTCAAGAGTACAAAATTATACACAGCTGCAGTCTGTTTAATTACAATTATGTACTGACACAAAATATCAAGTGATCCGGCTAACAGGTGCCGGTGGCTAAACGCCGCAAAAGTATAAGCAGGAGTGGTGGAGAAGAAACCCACTCGAGTCCCCGAACCGCCATGCTCCTAGTATGCACCATGGAAGTCAGGAAGGAAGATCGTGTCCTCCGGCTCTGCTACGAGATCTGGCCAAACAAAACCAGCCGGGTCAGCCCCGAATAGCAAGTACCGCCAAAGGGGCACAAGAGTTAAGATTAAAAACCCAAATAATAGAATGATTGATAATAGTAATACTTATGCTATTATTTATAGGGTAGCGCAACATCCTCGAACCCATATGGCACCCTTACAACCAAACAAGGACAAAAGGTGCCGCATGGAGTCGGGACGTGTCGTACTCTATAACTTTCACATAAGTTAAAAGGTATAAACAATGAAATCTCCTGATCGTGACTTCGGTCGATAGCCTATCGCAGCACAATAACCAACCCAACAATCAAACAAGAACATGGGTTGGATCATGTACCATGATAGACCATGTTCCTTAGTCATTCACAGAAGTAGCACTTCACAAACAGAAATAAGTCTTCCGTTCATAACTTCGGTCTACAGCCTATCATAGTACGATAACCAATCCAACAATCAAACAAGAACATGGGTTGGATCACGTACCATGACAGTCTGCTTCCCTCAGTTATTTGCGGAAGGTAATAGGATACAAGCAAGTCGTTTTCACGGCCAATCAAGTCTACGAGTTTCTAGTGGGATGAGGTTATCCTCGCGTCATGTTATTAGAAAATTCTCAGATCGTATCTTTCCAGCAAGGCTAGCCCACCCAAGGGTTCGCGTAGACAGGTGTTATTGAGCACAGGTCCCTCGTAAGGCCACCTTGCCAAAAATATGTAATATATAGCAGGAATTAATCGGATACAGTCATCTACTCATTGCGGACGACACAGTATCCGTGGAGACCAGCCGGCGCGCCAAGACAATATCTCAAGGCGGCTGGTGTAACACGATCTCGGGATTCTGCCCTCCCCATGCATCTAGTATATTTAGTTGCCTAGTTTAACCCTAGGTGAAATCTTGGACTCTCATGCTGTGGCCTGCATGATTATCCTCCTAAAGTCATACTTTAGTACGAGTACCCCAAAGAGGATCCATGTCAATCAGTATGTCAACATGTGCTACCCTCCTTAGTGTAATGCATCATTGCAAATACGCCACGTGGAGTTACGAGTCATTTGTCGAGCATGAACAAGAACTGGGACATTCAGGTACATGTATCGGGTAGGAACACTTTGTTCTTCGGGGTCACATCAGTGCTCATATCATGCTCGGGACAAAAGGCGTAAGGATATAAAATGGGCATATAATATCTAATAAAATATCAAAAGCATACGCACAACAAGGCAGCGTGCGTAAAAAGTCACGCAAGCTTACACAAGGCAGCGTGCGTAAAAAGTCACGCAGGCTCAAGGAGAGAGCTGCATGAAAAGTCACGCAGGCTCCAGGGAAGAGCTGTGTGAAAAGTCACGCAGGCTCAAGGGAAAGAGCAGCGTGAAAAGTCACGTAGACTCAAGGGGGAGTGCTGCATGAAAAGTCATGCAGGCTCAAGGAGAGAGCAGCATAGATAAAAAGTCACGCACGCTACAGGGAGCAGCGTGGGTGAAAAGTCACGCACGCTACGGGAGCAGCGTGGGTGAAAAGTCACGCACGCTACGGGGAGCAGCGTGGGTGAAAAGTCACGCACGCTACGGGAGACACGCTTCCAACAGGAAGCGTACCTAAGTCTGCGTACGCAGCGCTAAAGAGCGCGCGTAGCTCAGTGTGCATGGGCTAAGAAGCTCTGCACACTGCTCACTGTCTTCTCCAAACAGCAAGAACACCATGGCAGAACCCAAAAACTTCAAAATAACATAACTTGGTCATCCGAACTCCAAATCCGGATTTCCAAGGTTCCAACTTGGGTGAAATGGAATTCTCTTCCACATGGAAGCATCAAAACCCACAAAACTTCAACGAAAATAGATCAAAACTAAGGAAATCCGAAAATGATTAAAACTTAGATCTACAAAAATCAAAGCTTCAAAATAGAAATTTCCAAGTTCTAAACTAGTATAGATTGAGGAGAAGAGCATGTTTTAGCAAATAGTTTTGTAAGAATCATTAACAAAATTATGGATCCTTCTCTTGAGCAAGTTGGTACTTGCCTTGGTTGGTGGAGAAAGTAAATGAGAAGAAGTAAATGAGAGGAGAGAGAAGGAGATGAGTTATTATATATAAAGATCTTGGACCCATGGGTTCATGATGAACCAAAGGGTTCAAGATGAACCATTGGTGAACCAAGAATAGGTTACCCAAATGAGCCAAAACTGTAGGCCCAAATGCAGAAAATAAATTAGGAAATAATATTTTATCGAATATTTTTGGGAAAATGCATGAAGAAATACTGCATAATAAATATCGTATAAATACAAGGTAAATACAATTTATCGGTTTACGTATTAAAATACGCATTCCAGGATCGGGGAGTGACATCTCTACCCTTCTTAGAAAAATTCCGTCCTCGGAATTTTAACCAAGACAGGATAGTGAAATCAGGGCAAGCAAGGCACAATCATATACAAGTTAACTATCATAGCAGTTATTATCATACATCACAAAGTGCAAAACAAGCAGGTGCAGATAAGCATGGAATCGTGTCAATAAGGTGCAAAAATATAACTTATTAGGCAAACAAATACGGATACCGGGATCTGATCTCGTTCTCGCGCTCCCAGGTTGACTCTCCCGAAGAGTGATGGTTCCAAGAAACACGGACAAGGCTTATCGTCCGATTCTTGAGTACCTTCTCTCGCCGGTCTAAAATAGATACGGATTGTTCCTCGTAAGTTAGGTCGGTACCAACGACTAACTCAGAATGATCGAGGACATGACTCGGATCTGGGACATACCTACGTAATTGGGACACATAAAACACATCATGTATGCTAGTTAACGAAGGCGGAAGGGCAAGTCGATAAGCCACATCGCCTACCCGAGCGAGAATCTTGAAAGGACCAACGTATCTTGGACTAAGCTTTCCCCGGGTTCCAAATCTGATGATACCCCGAGTAGGCAAAATCCGCAGAAATACTTGGTCGCCAACTCTAAACTCTAGAGGCCTACGATGCTGATCTACCCAATGACGATGTCGGTCCTGTGCAACTCGAAGGCGCTCTCTGGCTAACTTAACTATCTCTACAGTCTGCGTGATCAGCTCTGGTCCCAACAACTTCCGTTCTCCGACGTCATCCCATGCCAAAGGGGACCTGCACTTCCTTCCGTACAATGCTTCGAACGGGGCCATCTGAATGCTAGCCTGATAGCTGTTGTTATAGGAGAACTCCACTAGATAAAGGTGATCCTCCCAAGATCTGCCAAAATCTAAGGTACACGCCCGTAGCATATCTTCTAACGTCTGAATGGTTCTTTCTGATTGCCCGTCAGTTTGTGGCTGATAAGAAGTACTGAATCTTAACTTGGTTCCCAAACTTTGGTGCAAGTTCCGCCAAAAATGGGAAGTAAACCACGTATCCCGATCTGATACTATACTAACTGGAATACCATGCTGCCTTACTATCTGCTTCATGTACATTTCTGCTAACTGTTCAGTAGTCTGTCCAACTCGGAAGAGAAGGAAATGAGCGACCTTCGTGAGTCGATCTACTATTACCCAGACTGCATTCTTGCCAGCCGGGGATCTAGGTAAACCGATCACAAAATCTATCGTGATGTGCTCCCATTTCCATTCTGGGATAGGAAGCGGCTGTAGCAATCCTGCTGGTCTCTGCTGCTCGGCTTTCACCTGCTGACATAACAAACACTTTGATACAAATCTCGCTATCTCTCTTTTCATGCCATTCCACCAAAAGAACTGCCTGATATCTCGATACATCTTCATTCCTCCTGGATGAATGGAGTAAATAGAACTATGAGCTTCGGACATAACTTCCTGTCGAAGGTCTCCACTTGGTACACAGAGTCTGTTTCCAAACCTGAGTGTACTATCTTCATGAATCACTAACTCCTTCCTACGGCCTGATTCACACTCCGACCGCAACTTCTGAATCTGTGGATCTTCTGCTTGTGCTGTCCTTATCCTCTCTACTAAGGTTGACTGAATCTACATACTGGTCATTCTTCCTATATCCCCTGGCAAGACTACTTCGATTCCCATACTCTGAAGGTCTTCTAGAATATGCTTCTGCGAAGTCAAGATAAAGGCACTGTCTCTCCTACTCAGTGCATCTATAACTATATTCGCCTTGCCTAGATGATACTGAAGATTTAAGTCAAAATCCTTCAGTAGTTCTAACCATCTTCTTTGCCTCATGTTCAAATCTCGCTACGTGAATACGTATTTCAAACTCTTATGATCGGTATAGATCTCTACCCGATCCCCGTATAAATAATGCCTCCACAACTTGAGTGAAAACACCACAGCTGCTAACTCCAAATCGTGAATCGGATAATTCTTCTCATGGTCTCGAAGCTGCCGAGATGCATATGCTATCACTTTTCTATGCTGCATCAATACACATCCAAGACCCTTCCCAGATGCGTCACAATATACTGTAAAGCCTCCCGCTCCTACTGGAAGCGTCAAGATCGGGGCTGAGATCAATCTCTTCTTCAATTCTTCAAACAATGCCTGACAGCTAGTTGACCAAACAAACTCTACATCCTTGTGCGTCAAACGCGTTAAGGGCGCAGAGATCTTGGCAAAGTCCGCCACGAACCTTCTGTAGTAACTAGCTAATCCTAAGAAACTTCGTACTTCTGCAACCGTTCTCGGGACTGGCCAATGCTCTACGGCCTCAATCTTCTTCGGATCCACTGACACTCCTATCCCAGAAATTATATGCCCCAGGAACGAAATGTGATCTAACCAGAATTCACACTTGTCGAGCTTCGCATAAAGTTGATGCTCCCTCAATGTCTGTAAGACAGTCCTAAGATGTTTCTCATGCTCCTCTTCACTGCTGGAATAGACAAGAATGTCATCTACGAACACCACCACAAATTTATCCAAATACTGCAGAAAGATGCGGTTCATTAAATCCATGAATACTGCGGGGGCGTTGGTTAGTCCAAAGGGCATTACTAAAAACTCATAATGCCCATATCTAGATCTGAATGCTGTCTTCGGTACGTCTTGCTCCCGAACTCTTACTTGATAGTATCCTGACCGAAGATCGATCTTGGAAAAGATGCTGGCCTTGCTCAACTGGTCAAACAGGTCATCAATCCTTGGTAGTGGGTACTTATTCTTCACTGTTACTGCATTCAGCTTGCGGTAGTCGATGCACATCCTCGTCGACCCATCCTTCTTGGGAACTAGAATCACTGGCACGGCCCAGGGCGATTTACTGTCTCGGATGAATCCCTTAGACTTCAACTCTTTTTTATGTTGATACAACTTATCCTGTTCTGATGGCGATATTCTGTAAACTCTGTCTGCAATAGGCCTCATTCCAGGGTTCAACTCAATGCTAAATTCTACCTCTCTGACTGGGGGTATCCCTGGGAGCTCATCAGGGAAGACGTCGGGAAAATCTTTGACCACTCTCGGAATCTGTCCTGGCTCTGACACTGCTGCTGAGATGACGCCTCCGGCCTGATTCTTCAAGGTTCGAGTAAAGATGAACTGCTCTATCCCAGGAATGCTGAATATGACCCTACCTCCTCTACAATCAATTGTCGCATGACTGTCTTTCAACCAGTCCATGCCAAGAACGACATCAAAATTCCCCATAGAGAATTCAATCAATGATGCGGGCAATAAATGCCCACACACCTCCACCGGACATGAAAAGCACACTCTGCTAACTTCTACGAGCCCATTGCCGGTGAGTATATCCATCCTCTCCGGCAATGCCTCAAACTCTAATCCAATCCGTGTAGCATATTGTGCAGAGATGAATGAATGAGTAGCGCCTAAATCAAATAAAGCTACAGCGGAAAACGAGGTGACTAGAATTTTACCTGCCACCACGTCACTAGACGCTAGAGCCTCTTCCAAGGATAATGTGAGAGCCTGGCCCTGGCCCCGCTGAGCTCCTTGTTGCGGCCTTCCTCGACCATGCTGTTGCTGCCTCTGGGGGCCTTCGGCTTCCTGTGCCTGGCGGAACATCTGAGCCTGCGTTGGTAGGCGCTGGGCTAGGGGCCTTACTGTTAATACTGGCCCTCCACTCGGGGTTGCCACTGGAGCTGGCAATGCTGGAAACTGCTGAGCTGGCCCTTCTGGCCTCTGCATCATAGGACAAGTGGAAATACGATGATCTGCACGACCACACCTCAAACATAAGCCATTCGCTGTCCGGTACACCTCCCTCGTGTGCCCTGCCTTCCCACAGAAGGTACAGTCCTGGGGTGCTCCCTGACGCTGCTGCTGGTTCCTCGGCTGCTGATGCCGAACTGGCGCTGTATTAGTTGTCACGGCCATCCTCCGCGGCGCTCATGTATTATGAATACGTACACCGGGTGCTGGTGCCGACGTTCGCTGCACTGCTCCTCCTCCAACCTGGGAATGAGATCTCTTCTGACCTCATGTCCTTGATGCCAACCTCTGCTGGGTAAGCTCGTGCCTCCGAGCGGCCGTCAAAACAGCGTCAAACGTCTGGTAGTCGTGTCCTTCCACAAGTTGCAATAGTTCCAAATGAAGTCCCTGTTGGAACCTCATAGCTTTCTCTGGCTCCGTTGCCACCATTGCTGGTGCGAAACGGCACAATCTGCAGAACTCTGCTGCATACCCATCTACGGTCTTGCCTGCTTGTTTGAGACTAATAAACTTCTGCTGGAGCTCATACCGAGCTACTACGCCAAAATACTTGGCCTTGAATCTGTCACTGAAGGTGGTCCAACGAACAGGGCATCTTATACCAACTTCTTCTGATGCCCACCAGTCGCGGGCAAGATCCTGAAGTACTAATTTGACCTGATCAACCCTCTCATCATCTGGAACCTTAGCTGCCACAAGAATGGCTTCAATGTCTTGAATCCATACATCCGCAGTGATGGCATCCTCCGTGCCATGAAAATACCTCGGGTTCAAGCGACGGAACCTTATTGATGCTCCCGAGTCAACCCCGACACTCCTCTCAAGAGCTAACTGAATCCCGGTTCAGCAACACGTTCTGCTCCTGCTGCCGAGTCTGTTGCTGTTGGTTAGTGACAAGAAACCCTCGGATGATCTCCAGGAATGCTACGGCATCTGGTACTGCCGTCGCTGCTGGTGCTGCAGGAGTTCCAATAACCTGTAGCTGCACTGCCTCTGGTTCCACTTCTGCTTGTGCCTGTCCTGGGGAAGGTTCTCTCCTCTGTTGCTGCCCAGTCGAGCCATGCTCATGCTGCTCTTCCTCATGGGCCTCACCCGCTACTGAGAATGAAGCACCCCTATAGAGAAAGATATAAGATTATCAAGTCCGAACGAGGAAGATTTCGAGGATGCAAGTCAGGTTAGAGATCAAGGCAAGGACAGAGAATTCGAAACAGAATTTCAAGGAGAACAAGTTTTGATTGAGACTCCTAATAGTTCGCAATACCCCACAAGTCTGAAAATCAGACCTGCATGGGCCACCACTAAAACCTTGTCACGCCCCAGTACCGAAATACGGAGACGGACTAGGCCAGCTACTCCATATGAGGTACGTAACGTCATACGGCGATCGTGGCTGTCGAGAGACGAAGGGGTACATGCTACAATCAAGTCTCCTATGGTCCCACAGAGTTCTATGTCTCAATCAATCAAGTCAAATCAGCAATTAAATGAACATTAAAAATAAAGTAGTAAGGCGTCCCTGACGCTTCATCAAAATGATCATGAGAGACTAGCTTTATAATTTAGCTATCTCAGAGAGTCAGGAGTACAAAATTATACACAGCTGCAGTCTGTTTAATTACAATTATGTACTGACACAAAATATCAAGTGATCCGGCTAACAGGTGCCGGTGGCTAAACGCCGCAAAAGTATAAGCAGAAGTGATGGAGAAGAAACTCACTCGAGTCCCCGAACCGCCATGCTCCTAGTATGCACCATGGAAGTCAGGAAGGAGGATCGTGTCCTCCGGCTCTGGTACGAGATCTGGCCAAACAAAACTAGCGGGGTCAGCCCCGAATAGCAAGTACCGCCAAAGGGGCACAAGAGTTAAGATTAAAAACCCAAATAATAGAATAATTGATAATAGTAATACTTATGCTATTATTTATAGGGTAGCGCAACATCCTCGAATTCATATGGCACCCTTACAACCAAACAAGGACAAAAGGTGCCACATGGAGTCGGGACGTGTCGTACTCTATAACTTTTACATAAGTTAAAAGGTATAAACAATGAAATCTCCTGATCGTGACTTCGGTCGATAGCCTATCGCAGCACAATAACCAACCCAACAATCAAACAAGAACATGGGTTGGATCATGTACCATGATAGACCATGTTCCTTAGTCATTCACAGAAGTAGCACTGTACAAACAGAAATAAGTCTTCCGTTCATAACTTAGGTCCACAGCCTATTATAGTACGATAACCAACCCAACAATCAAACAAGAACATGGGTTGGATCACGTACCATGACAGTCCGCTTTCCTCAGTTATTTACGGAAGGTAATAGGATATAAACAAGTCGTTTTCACGGCCAATCAAGTCTACGAGTTTCTAGTGGGACGAGGTTATCCTCACGTCAAGTTATTAGAAAATCTTCAGATCGTATCTTTCCAGCAAGGCTAGCCCACCCAGGGGTTCGCGTAGACAGGTGTTATTGAGCACAGGTCCCTCGTAAGGCCACCTTGCCAAAAACATGTAATATATAGCAGGAATTAATCGGATACAGTCATCCACTCGTTGCGGACGACACAGTATCCGTGGAGACTAGCCGGCGCGCCAAGACAATATCTCAAGGCGGCTGGTGTAACACGATCTCGGGATTCTGCCCTCCCCATGCATCTAGTATATTTAGTTACCTAGTTTAACCCTAGGTGAAATCTTAGACTCTCATGCTGTGGCCTGCATGATTATCCTCTTAAAGTCGTACTTTAGTACGAGTACCCCAAAGAGGATCCATGTCAATCAGTATGTCAACATGTGCTACCCTCCTTAGTGTAATGCATCATTGCAAATATGCCACGTGGAGTTACGAGTCATTTGTCGAGCATGAACAAGAACTGGGACATTCAGGTACATGTATCGGGTAGGAACACTTTGTTCTCCGGGGTCACATCAGTGCTCATATCATGCTCGGGACAAAAGGTGTAAGAATATAAAATGGGCATATAATATCTAATAAAATATCAAAAGCATACGCACAACAAGGCAGCGTGCATGAAAAGTCACGCAAGCTTACACAAGGCAGCGTGCGTAAAAAGTCACGCAGGCTCAAGGAGAGAGCTGCGTGAAAAGTCACGCAGGCTCCAGGGAAGAGCTGTGAGAAAAGTCACGCAGGCTCAAGGAAAAGAGCAGCGTGAAAAGTCACGTAGACTCAAGGGAGAGTGCTGCATGAAAAGTCACGCAGGCTCAAGGAGAGAGCAGCGTAGATAAAAAGTCACGCACGCTACAGGAAGCAGCGTGGGTGAAAAGTCACGCACGCTACGGGAGCAGCGTGGGTGAAAAGTCACACACACTACGGGGAGCAGCGTGGGTAAAAAGTCACGCACGCTACGGGAGACACGCTTCCAACAGGAAGCGTACCTAAGTCTGCGTACGCAGCGCTAAAGAGCGCGCGTAGCTCAGTGTGCATGGGCTAAGAAGCTCTGCACACTACTCACTGTCTTCTCCAAACAGCAAGAACACCATGGCAGAACCCAAAAACTTCAAAACAACATAACTTGGTCATCCGAACTCCAAATCCGGATTTCCAAGGTTCCAACTTGGGTGAAATGAAATTCTCTTCCACATGGAAGCATCAAAACCCACAAAACTTCAACGAAAATAGATCAAAACTAAGGAAATCCGAAAATGATTAAAACTTAGATCTACAAAAATCAAAGCTTCAAAATAGAAATTTCCAAGTTCTAAACTAGTATAGATTGAGAAGAAGAGCATGTTTTGGCAAATAGTTTTGTAAGAATCATTAACAAAATTATGGATCCTTCTCTTGAGCAAGTTGGTACTTGCCTTGGTTGGTGGAGAAAGTAAATGAGAAGAAGTAAATGAGAGGAGAGAGAAGGAGATGAGTTATTATATATAAAGATCTTGGACCCATGGGTTCATGATGAACCAAAGGGTTCAAGATGAACCAAAGGGTTCAAGATGAACCATTGGTGAACCAAGAATAGGTTACCCAAATGAGCCAAAACTGTAGGCCCAAATGCAGAAAATAAATTAGGAAATAATATTTTATCGAATATTTTTGGGAAAATACATGAAGAAATACTGCATAATAAATATCGTATAAATACAAGGTAAATACAATTTATCGGTTTACATATTAAAATACGTATTCCAGGATCGGGGAGTGACAGAAGCACAGTTCCGAGCCGCATGATAGCACTTGACCGTATGAATATTCATGCGGCAAGTCAGCTTTGAAACCACATGCACTATCAACTAGACTTGACCGCATGACAAGTTCATGCGGCAAGTATTTAGTTCGGCCGCATGGGGCCCTTCTTCCTGAACCGCATATGCACCCTTGCTCCCAGCCGCATAGGCATTGCTCCCCGCTGTCGCATGGGACTTCGCCCATCCCGAGTCGCATGAACTCCAATACTCGCGAGCCGCATATGCCGCAGTCTCCCGCTGTCGCATGGGGACCCGAGTCCTCTCAGCCGCATGACTGACTGATCCCGAGCCGCATAGATCCTGATTCCCTTCAGCCGCATGAGACCCCTCCATTTTTGACCGCATAAGCTCCTGCAGCCGCATGCGCCGTACGCCCGCACTCCCTTGAGATCGACCTTTTTGAGCCGCATGAACTCGAATTTCGGGCCGCATGAACCCATATCCATTCAGCCGCATGGGCTATTCTCTTCCAGCCGCATGTGATCATTCCTGGCCGCATAGGCCTTAGTCGCATGGCTCTTCTATAGCCCTGAATATTGATATTTTATTAGACATTTTTACGTCCATTTTAATGATACCTGAGCATGACACGATAGTGACCCGTAGTGGTGCACTCTTGACAAGAAAACCTGACATGACCTGATAGTGGCCCGTCGTGGCGCACTCCTGACAAGAACACTTGACATGATAAACCTGACATGATATATCTGATAAGCTGTTGTGACGGCTACCTGACATGACATGACCTATATAATAATATGGACACCGTGGGCGATTGTGCTTGTACAAATAAACCAGTCCTGTCTTGCATCATGTCTAGGGAGGGAGCTCCTGAGTACCACGGTCAGGAGTACCTATTGAAATGGACTAAGGTTAATAACTAGATTAACACATTAGTCATGAAGAGATTTTTCAGCTACAGGCAATCCCGTTACCTGGACGCGCCTGGGATCTGTAGCCTGTCGTCGAGTAGGGCACATTTCCAGCACACTGTCATGTGTTGCACCTTTCAAGCTATTTAAGGGTACATGTATTTCCTGGATGGTGTACCCACCTGAATTCAACCCCTAATTTTGACCTGGGTAACCTGGATAGACTGCAGGGCTTGTGGCTGTGGAAGATTCTTACTGCATCTTGTTAGTAATTAGGCTTGTGACAACCCTAGTTAGTTAAAGTATCAAGCCATGGTTCTTGCTTGGCCGTGAAGTGATTGGATGGAGTCTAACCTGTCTAGCCTTGTCCTGATCCTGTTCCAGACTACTGCATGACCAGAATGCTTGTATTTATTTTACCGATAAATGGTGAGAATTCCAAGTTCTGTTCAGACGAAGGGTTAAACCCCGGTCCTTATTTGGTTTATGGGTTGTAACCTGGTTATCTGAATAGTTCCATGGTTATCTCGTCGTATATCATCCTGATATATTTTCTTTATTTCCAGTTCTTACTTTTATTTATATTCTTATGCTGATTGCTGGTTTTAGTTCCTAAGTGAAGCTTCCTTGTGGCACTTGCTCTTTCTGGGGTCTGACCCAGCTGGTTTTGTATGGCCAGATTTCGGAGCAGCTCCAGAGGATCTACCGACCTTCCAGCCAGATGGTGGCCACTAGACGGAACCCTGGCAACGAGTGGATTTATTTTTGATCTCCCACTTTATTGTAAAAATATTCTTTTGAGGCGTTTAGCCGACGAGCACCTATTTAGCTCGATTGTACTTTACTTACTGTCTGCCTACGGGCTGTAACATGATTGACAGATCCTAGGGTTGATCATGTATGACTAAACTCTTGCTAGTCCTCAGATTTTGTAACGACTAGCTTCATGATCAGCTGAATATGTAATATTTGGGACACCTAATTATTGTATATTTAATGATCATACATCTTGTCACATTTACTTACTTACTTGTGATTGAGACACTAGGCTTGTTCATGACCATAGGAGACTGTTGGCTTGTAGTAAACCCTCATGTATCTAGACAGCCGTGACCGTATAGTGAGATGGAATCCATTTTAATATACGTAGCTGGCTATGTCTGCCCCCGCACTCCAGTATTCTGGTTCTGGGGTGTGACATAGTTTAAGTGGTGGCCCATGCAGGTCTTGTAAATCAAGATATGTGAGGGTTTACCGAATAGATGTCTCAATCAGTATTCGTCCTTGATCTCTGCTCGTATCTTTTGAATCCCTGGATTCTTGTCCTGATCATATGCTTGTATCGTTGATCTGTCCTGGTCATTCCTTATTGTTCCCTATGTCGTCTTCTTCAGCGGCATTGTTCGTGGTCCTACCGACCAGCAAGGTGGAGCACCGCCCGCGGACCAGCAGCAACCTGGGGATCAAGCCCAGCATTCCGGAGTAGCCTCTAGAGTCGTGCCTTCTGATGGAGAGCCACCAGTCCAGCCAGTCCAGCCTGCCGAGCCTGATGATGGCACATTAGTAGGACTCGTCAGGACCTTGATAGCTTCTCAAGATCGTCGTGGAGATGCCTTGCAACAGGCAGTGGCGGATGCTTTGACCCGGGGTGGTCATCAGGGTAACAGCGCGGCCAATAGCTTCAAGCGCCTGAACCCTCCATTCTTTGACGGTAGTGAAGATGCTATCGCAGCAGATGTATGGCTTCAGAATACTGAAGTGATTCTCGACTCAGCCAAGACTCCAGAGAACGAGAAGGTGGCCGTTGTGCGCCTGCAGTTGTTAGATCTTGCCCGTAGCTGGTGGGAAATGCAGGCCATTGGATTAGCAACACCCATTGCTTGGGCAGTATTCAGAGAGAGATTCCAGACCAAGTATTTCGATGCCGTGGCTCGGTATGATCTACAGACCAGGTTCACCCATCTGAAGCAAGGAGGCAGGACGGTTGATGGATATGCGGCCGAGTTTTCGAGACTCAGTCGGTTTGCTCCTACCTTGGTGGCAACCGAGTATGATAGAGCCCAGCGATTCTAGCAGGAGCTTCACTTGGAGATTTTGTTGGCAGTTGAACAGTTTGAGCATCAGACTTTTGATGCAGTCTTGAGAGCAGCCCGGAGGCATGAGTATACCTCCCAGAGGATTGTGGATAGGACCGGAGGTCGGAAGAGATCTCACGGCCAGATGAATCAGTCTTCAGCACCAGCCCCGGCAGCCAGGGCCTTGACTATTGGAGCTCCGAGGCGAGCGACCTCAGTAACGTCGGTTCAGCATTCTACCCCGACGTACCCTCAGCAGCAGCAGAAGCAGAAGCAGTCTTCCGCAGTGGGATGTTCTCATTGTGGGAAGCCAGGCCATGTAGTGGAAGAGTATCGTAGGGCACAGGGATTATGTCTGGTTTATGGAGCACCAGACCATAGGGTTGGATCCTGCCCGAACAGGGGTGGTTCATCATCGTCCAACCTTTCTAGCTCTTCGGTGAGAGGACCAGCACCGGTCTAGCAGCAGCAGCAGCAGCAGCAGTACCCATTGTCGAGGCCCTTGCCGCCTCAGTCCCAGATGTTCCAGCAGCAGAATCCCCAGCAGCATACACAAGCCCAAGCCTTGAGTCAGAGCAGGCAGCGAGGATTCCAGCAGAGGGGACCAGCACCCCGAGGGCACGGTCAGGCTATGGTGATGACCGCAGAGGAAGGATTGACACCAGGTGAGGTAGTGGCAGGTACTATTCTCGTCAACTCATTTCCAGCTTCAGCTTTATTTGATTCTGCTGCATCGCATTCTTTTATGTCTGCACGATTCGCGACACGGATAGGATTGGAGCCCGAGTCATTATCAGTAAGGCTCAATATACTTACTGGTAACGGACTTGTGGGAGTAGATAGAGTGTTTTTCTCGTGTCGGATCGTAGTTAGCGGTAGAGAATTCCCCGCTAGATTGATAGAGTTCCCGATGGCCGATTATGATGTGGTCTTAGGGATGGATTGGTTGAGAAACCAGTATGCTAGAATAGACTGCCATATTGGTAGGGTTGTTTTTAGCATTCCAGGCGAGCCGGAGTTTTCCTTTTCCCGAGGCGCAGTTGAGCCTTCTCCTCCAGTATTGCGGATGGCAGTAGCAGCAGTGCAGTTGCCCAGAATAGTAGATGAGTTCCCAGATGTTTTTCCAGAAGAGCTACCAGGTATGCCTCCAGAGCGGGATATCGAGTTCACCATAGACTTGATTCCCGGGACAACCCCAGTGTCAGAGAGAGTCTACAGGATGGCGACGTCAGAATTGGAGATCTTATATAAGATGATTGAAGAACTTCGAGCCAAGGGATTTATTCGTGCTAGTGGATCGCCTTGGGGAGCCCCGATGCTTCTTGTGAAAAAGAAGGATGGTACGTCCAGGTTATGTGTTGATTATCGTACATTGAACTCAGTGACAATCAAGAACAGATACCCTCTTCCGAGGATAGATGACTTGTTTGATCAACTCAAGGGGACTTCAGTATTCTCGAAGATTAATTTGCGCTCAGGTTATCATCAGATCAGAGTCAGAGAGCAGGACATCCCGAAGACAGCTTTTAGATTGAGATATGGGCATTGAGAGTTCCTTGTTACCAATGCGCCGGCAGTATTCATGGACCTCATGAATCGCATCTTCATGCCATACTTGGATCAGTTTGTGATTGTGTTCTTGGATGACATCCTGGTCTACAGCAAGAGTGATGCGGAGCATGAGCAGCATCTCCGTGTGGTTCTTCAGATTCTCAGGGAGCACCAGTTATATGCCAAGTTCAATAAATGCAAGTTCTGGCTTGATCGCATTTCGTACTTGGGTCATATCATCACCAGAGGAGGAGTAGAAGTCGATCCCCAGAAGATTATGGCTATTTAGTCGTGGCCGGTGCCCAGCACAGTTGCAGAAGTTCGCAGTTTCCTTAGATTGGCCGGCTATTACCAGCAGTTTGTATCAGATTTTAATCGGATATCAGCGCCGTTGACCCAGTTGACTCGCAAGGATGCGCAGTTTGCTTGGACAGCGGAGTGTCAGAGTTCTTTTGTGCAGTTGAAATGAGACCACATAACAGCTCATATTCTCACGCTTTCAGATGGGACCGGAGGATTCTCAGTGTACTGTGATGCTTCAGGCAGAGGTTTAGGATGTGTTCTGATGTAGCATGGAAAGGTAATAGCTTATGCATCACGACAACTTCGTGATCATGAGGGGAATTACCCAACCCATGACTTGGAGCTGGCAGCAGTGGTGTTTGCACTTAAGTTGTGGAGGCACTACTTGTATGGAGACAGGGTGGAGATTTTCACCGATCACAAGAGCCTGAAGTATGTTTTCACCCAGAAGGATCTTAACATGCGTCAGAGAAGATGGCTGGAGCTTCTTGCGGATTATGATGTCAACCTGCAGTATCATCCTGGGAAGGCCAACGTCGTAGCAGATGCATTGAGCAGGAGAGCAGGAGTTTATTTCCTAACAGCGCAACTAGAGCTGTTAGCAGATCTTCAGAAGATGGGTATTAAAGTTGTTCTCCCTTCCAGTGTGGCATTGATGGCCAGTATGCAGGTTCATTCCACTATAATCGAGAGGATCCGAATGGCGCAGTGAGCAGATTCCAAGCTTCAGCGACTCAGAGCAGAGTGTGAGGCAGGACGAAGACCAGAGTTGTGCATTCATGAGGATGGTACACTTCGATGTGGTAAGCATCTTTGTGTGCCCAGTAGAGAAATCAGATAGGAGATCATGGCAGAGACGCACAGTTCTCAGTATTCCATCCATCCTGGCAGTACGAAGATGTATCGAGATATCCGTCAGCACTTCTGGTGGAATGGCATGAAGCTGGAGATAGCTCGGTTTGTCTCTCGGTGTTTGGTTTGCCAACAAGTTAAAGCTGGACATCAGAGACCGGCTGGACTTCTTCAGCCTTTGCCGATTCCAGAATGGAAATGGGAGCATGTGACCATGGATTTCGTGACTGGATTACCTAGATCCCTAGCTGGCAGAGATGCTATCTGGGTTATAGTTGATCGACTCACGAAGGTAGCTCACTTCCTCCCGTTCAGAGTTGGTCAGTCGACGGCTCAGTTAGCAGAGATATATCTCCGGCAGATTGTCAGATTGCACGGAGTGCCAGTCAGTATCACCTCGGACCGAGATTCAAGATTTACGTCGCACTTTTGGCGTAGCCTGCAGGAGAGTTTGGGAACTCGTCTCCTGTTCAGTTCAGCGTATCATCCGCAGACAGATGGTCAGTCGGAACGTACGATCCAGACTCTTGAAGACATGTTGTGGTCTTGCACACTTGACTTCGGTGGTTCATAGGAAGATCACTTACACCTGGTGAAATTCTCGTACAACAACAGTTTCCAGGCCAATATCCAGATGGCCCCATTCGAGGCACTATATGGTAGAAAGTGCAGATCCCCGCTAGCCTGGGATGATGTTGGAGAGAGACAGATGCTTGGTCCAGAAATGATCGCTCAGACAGTTGAAGTGGTCAGAAGGGTCAGAGATCATCTTCGAGTTGCCCAAGATCGCCAGCGCCATTGGGGCGATTCTCATCGGCACCCTCTCGAGTTTTCGGTCGGTGACCATATATTCCTGAGGATTTCGCCTAACCGTGGCGTCATTCGTTTCGGCGTACGGAGAAAGCTTAGTCCTAGGTATATAGGGCCATTTGACATTCTGGAGCGGATAGGAGATGTGTCATATCGTCTCGCTCTTCCGCCGTCGCTAAGCGAGGTGCATGACGTGTTCCATGTATCCCAATTACGACGGTATATCTCGGACCCGAGCCACATCCTAGATCATTCGGAATTGGTTGTTGGTACCAACCTTTCGTATGAGGAGAGGCCCGTGTCTATATTGGACCGGAGAGAGAAGATCCTCAAGAACAAGACTATCAAGTTAGTCCGGGTTGCTTGGGGTCATCACTCTTTGGGGGAGTCAACATGGGAGCGTGAGGATGATATCCGATCATGATATCCCGACTTGTTTGACTCGTGAGGTATAATGTCTTTCTTATGCCTCATGCCTTCGATTCCTTGCTTGCATGATTGATTGATTGTCTAGTATAGCTTGCTTGTTATTAGTATAGCTTGTCATTGCTCCTCTAGCCTCTTGATTAAATTCCGAGGACGAAATTCTTTTAAGGTGGGTAGAGTTGTAATGCCTGTTGCCCGTATTACGTATTTTTGGAATATATGTACGTATTTTATTCTGTATTGTATGATTTCTTGTTTAGCTTACATCTTGGCTTAGTTATTTCTTGGCTTGGTTCAGTTTTCTTTGGTCTATCATGAACCATGGATGAACCCCCTACCTACCACCACCTTTGATATTTATTGCCATTTTTTCTTTCTCTCTCTTCATTACTCATCTTCTTCTTCCTCATTTACTTCTTATCTACCAGAGAGAAAAGAGAGAGGTCTAGGCAAGTGCAACTTGCTTCATGGAGGAACTCCAATTTTATTGCTTCATTCTCTTTCTTACAGCATTTTGACTAGCTTTAGAACTTGGCATTTTCACTTTCCATGGCTAGATTCTTGTAGATCTACATTTACTTTATTTTCGAATTTTTGGGTTTTGATCGACTTAATCTTGTTATTTCCTAGTTTTGATGGTTCCATGTTGTAGAGAATCTCGTTCTACCCCATTTTGACCTATGGAAGTTCGGATTTGGGCTCCGGATGATAGAGTTATGCAGCTTGGAAGCCATGGCTTATGGTGTACTTTTTCTCGGAAATTTGGAGAAGAAGCACAGTTCTGAGCCGCATGATAGCACTTGACCGCATGAATATTCATGCGGCAAGTCAGCTTCGAAACCACATGCACTATCAACTGGACTTGACCGCATGACAAGTTCATGCGGCAAGTATTTAATTCGGCCGCATGGGGCCCTTCTTCCCGAACCGCATATGCACCCTTGCTCCCAGCCGCATAGGCATTGCTCCCCGCTGCCGCATGGGACTTCGCCCATCCCGAGCCGCTTGAACTCCAATACTCGCGAGCCGCATAGGGACCCGAGTCCTCTCAGCCGCATGACTGACTGATCCCGAGCCGCATAGATCCTGATTCCCTTCAGCCGCATGAGACCCCTCCATTCCTGACCGCATAAGCTCCTGCAGCCGCATGTGCCGCACGCCCGCACTGCCTTGAGATCGACCTTTCCGAGCCGCATGAACTCGAATTTCGGGCCGCATGAACCCATATCCATTCAGCCGCATGGGCGATTCTCTTCCAGCCGTATGTGATCATTCCTGGCCGCATAGGCCTTAGCCACATGGCTCTTCTATAGCCCTGAATATTAATATTTTATTAGACATCTTTACGTTCGTTTTATATCCTTACGTCTTTTGTCATGAACTTGATAATCATGGATTTGTTTAATATGTTTGGAAATGATACCTGAGCATGACACGATAGTGACCCGTAGTGGTGCACTCTTGACAAGAAAACCTGACATGACCTGATAGTGGCCCGTCGTGGCGCACTCCTGACAAGAACACTTGACATGATAAACCTGACATGATATATCTGATAAGCTGTTGCGACGGCTACCTGATATGACATGACCTGTATAATAACATGGACACCGTGGGCGATTGTGCTTGTACAAATAAACCAGTCCTGTCTTGCATCATGTCTAGGGAGGGAGCTCCTGAGTACCACGGTCAGGAGTACCTATTGAAATGGACTAAGGTTAATAACTAGATTAACACATTAGTCATGAAGAGATTTTCCAGCTACAGGCAATTCCGTTACCTGGGCGCGCCTGGGATCTGTAGCCTGCCGTCGAGTAGGGCACATTTCCAGTACACTGTCATGTGTTGCACCTTTCAAGCTACTTAAGGGTACATGCGTTTCCTGGACGGTGTACCCACCTGAATTCAACCCCTAATTTCGACCTGGGTAACCTGGATGGACTGCAGGGCTTGTGGCTGTGGAAGATTCTCACTGCATCTTGTTAGTAATTAGGCTTGTGACAACCCTAGTTAGTTAAAGTATCAAGCTGTAGTTCTTGCTTGGCCGTGTAGTGATTGGATGGAGTCTAACCTGTCTAGCCTTGTCCTGATCCTGTTCCAGACTACTGTATGACCAGAATGCTTGTATTTATTTTACCGATAAATGGTAAGAATTTCAAGTTCTGTTCAGACGAAGGGTTACAACCCCGGTCCTTGTTTGGTTTACGGGTTGTAACCTGGTTATCTGAATAGTTCCATGGTTATCTCGTCGTATATCATCCTGATATATTTTCTTTATTTCCAGTTCTTACTTTTATTTATACTCTTATGCTGATTGCTGGTTTTAGTTCCTAAGTAAAGCTTCCTTGTGGCACTTGCTCTTTCTGGGGTCTGACCCAGCTGGTTTTGTATGGCCAGATTTCGGAGCAGCTCCAGAGGATCTACCGACCTTCCAGCCAGATGGTGGCCACTAGACGGAACCCTGGCAACGAGTGGATTTATTTTTGATCTTCCACTTTATTGTAAAAATATTCTTTTGAGGCGTTTAGCCGACGAGCACATGTTTAGCTCGATTGCACTTTACTTACTGTCTGCCTACGGGCTGTAACATGATTGACAGATCCTAGGGTTGATCATGTATGACTAAACTCTTGCTAGTCCTCACATTTTGTAACAACTAGCTTCATGATCAGCTGAATATGTAATATTTGGGACGCCTTATTATTGTATATTTAATGATCATACATCTTGTAACATTTACTTACTTGCTTGTGATTGAGACACTAGGCTTGTTCATGACCATAGGAGACTGTTGGCTTGTAGTAAACCCTCATGTATCTAGACAGCCGTAACCGTATAGCGAGATGGAATCCATTTTAATATACGTAGCTGGCTATGTCTGCCCCCGCTCTCCAGTATTCTGGTTCTGGGGCGTGACAGCTGGGTCCTCCTGAGGGTCCAGCTCGCAGGTGTCATCTAAGGCTGCCCCGTAGTAAGTGTCCAGACCAGCCTCCTCCTCGTCCTCTATAATATTTTCAACAGGTCCAGTCAGGACAGGAGCGAGTACAGTACATCTCAACAGTTCATAGCAGGTTAGAAAATATAAACATGCAGTAGAGTAAGATACAAGAAACTGAAAGGAAGTACATGATGAAAAAGAGAACTGTATGTAACTAGCTACTGTATATAGAGAACTAATAGTGGCTAGTGATGTAGAGTACAGGATAGCACATGTGAACAGGACAGATTTGTACATAATCTTCACTAAAGAGTTGTACATCATCTGCACTACTATAGAATTGTTAACATGACTACTAGCACTCCCCCGTTTTCCCCAATCAATACACAAAAATCTAAGCAGGTTATGTTATTGTACATGATATCACATGGAGGCCCATGAAAGGGTGCACATGATAGCATACATGAGGGCTCCGTGAACATGAGAGTACAAGATTCACTGGAGTGTACATGTATAATGAAAGCACATGAGTACATGATGAAAGTGAAATGCACATAACACAATGTACCCGATGCTCCCGAGGGGGATAACATCGCATGAAGGATCCATATAGTACTAATCCGTGATAATGTCGTGACAGCATCAAGTAAGGTAATCTAAAGCAGGAATATAATTCTAAGCAGGATATGAAATGATCAGAGAATGTACTCGCCTGTATCTGAGTGTCCAATATAAAATGTACTGTCCGCGGAGTGGTGTCTGGCTCCTAATCAGAATAGCACAAGTCACAACAAGTCTAAAATGGTAAAATGAAGTTCTACTATGCATTCTACATGATTCTAGGTCCATCTAGGCCAAAGTCAACTATTGGTCAACTCTGGTCAACCCTAGAAGTCAACCTAGGTCAACCAAGTCTAGACTAGGTTAAACTAGTCTATACTAGTCTATTCTAGGTCTAAATAAGTTATACAAGACCATTCTAGACTTTCTAGGCAAACAGACTCATTTATATGCCATAGGCTGTATCATGCCTATAAGCCACCCCTAACACAAGGCTATATGTCATTATCTCACCCAAAATTACTACACATATGATATATTATCTAACACAATTATAGACATACACTAGCATTAGGTTACCTATATACCTATACATAGGTATAGGCACATTCACATAGATATCTATATTAAATACCTTACTATAGGTTATAATACCACACATTACCTATATATACATTTACATTACATACATATGTATACATCCTATACATAAACCATACTTAGAAAACTAGGAAAATATACATATATATATATAGAGAGAGAGACAAGACTGTGTTTGTAAACACATAATGTGTCAAGGTGTAACATATGTGGTGTTCTCAGGTTTTAGAGATCCTGTGACAGTGTGTGAGCAACATTTGTGTGTGTGTGTGACAGGTTATGAGTGCAAACAGTGAGCTAAATGAGTGTGTGCAAGGAAAAACAGTGTGCAGGATAATAAGAACAGTGAAAGAGAGAGAGAGGACAGTGTGTGAGTGATCAAGACACAATGTGTGTGTGAGAGCATTCTTTCTAGGTTTATATATACAAGTGATCTCAGGTTTAATATCAACCCATTCTCAGGTTTACACAAATTCAACCCAAATCACATACAAGATTCAAATCAGTTCATTACATAAAATCAAGTCTCATTCGAAAACCAATTTCTCAGTTTTATATTAAAGTTAACATATCAAGTTAATCTCAGTTTTTCCCAAATCCCCATTCACAGTGTACATCAAGGTTAACATGTAAACATAGGTTAATAAAACATGTTCTCAGTTTCAGACATAAGGCCAAACCACATTCCTGAAATTGGAACCTTACTCAGATTTCAGGTTAACTAAGAAGGAAGAAAGGAAGGGAATCATATCCCAGGTTTTGAAAACTGGGATTCAAAGCTCAGGTATTGGTCTGATTTCAAGTGACTGGTTCAAAGGAACTTATCACTGGCTATATCTAAACAGTGCTTAAAAGCCAAACAACAGGAAGGATTAAAAGAACAGTGAATGCCCATGAGTTCTAGGTTTAAAAAAAAAACAGTAATGCAACCTATTGCCAGGTGCTCAAGTTCAGCCCAAAACAACAGTTAATACTTACTACATTCTCAAGTTCAACCACAGGAGGAAATCCAGTTTGACAAATCCTAAGTTTAGATTTCAATTGATAAGCACCATACCATCTCAGATTTTTACAAAAATCAGTTCAACTATTAGAAAGACTCCATACACTAGCCAAAATCCTTTTCTCTCAATCCAAAGCCTATAATCGTATGTAAAAGTTTAGTAAATAGGAAATGTAACATGTGGAAATCATCATAGTTAAGAACACATAATCAACCAAGGAATACAGGTATTGGGAAAACTGGAAAAAAAACAGCATCAGTGAGAATTTGCTTCAGTGAAGAATGAGTGATTTCTCATTCATTCGAAATCCAAAACTCCACCTAAAACCGACTTAAACATGAAACTAGTATTTAGTAGAGATAATCAACACAAATTGGATCTATCTAATCAATTTAAACAGGATTTAAAGCATTTAAAATAGTTACACAGGAACACACATATATTGAACACTGGAACAAACAGTGCATGACACGTGCACAATCGATTTCTCTCTCGACACGAAACAAAACCCAATAAAACTTGGGGAATATCATGACAGATATTGCCTCTAGGTTTCCTTTGAATCTCGTGTCCTGAAACCCCGTGTCGTGTCCGCTACAGACCCCGTGTAGCAGGGGATTACTGTAGCGCGCACGCGAGCGTGTGCACGCGCGTGTCCACTCCACGAATCCGACTCAAAACGACACGAACACTACCACAGATGATCAAAAATGCATAAGCAACAGTAAAACTAATATTCCTATTTAAAAACATTGTACAAACGAGATCAAAATACCCTTTGGGGTATTTCGTCAAACACTTAGACTAAGTCATGATACGTGTCCAAATGGACACGAAACTTAGGATACCCGATACGAAACCTATACTGATACTTAGGGGACTCCTAGGGCTCCCTAATGATGAAGACAAAATGAAATTTCATGGAGATTTGAGAGAGTTACCGAAGCTTGAACTTCTCAAGAAAACCCCTCTTTCAATGTCTCCCCTCTTGATGTCCAAAACCACAAAAACACCTCAAACTGAAATAAAACATTTATGACAGCAAGAATAGGTAGATTAGGATCTAATGTAATGAATTAGAAAGAAAAAGGAAGAGGAAAGGAGTTCTAGGGATTAAAATATAATAGAAACTAACCTTTCTAAACTTGAGCCTTCCTAAGAAAGAGGCAACCCTAGATTTTAGGAGGATATAAATATGGTGAGGATCCCCATGAGGATAGGGTGGCCGGCTACATCTTCCTAGGGATTAGGGTTTGGTAGTTTGGGCTTTGGGCCAAGTTACATAGGCTATGGCTAAGTTGTTATATTAATGGCTCTAAATCATAAGCCATGACTTATGTCTTTCTAATTTCTATTACTAATTGGGTTCTAATGACCAAACCAAAGATTAGGCTAGGTTAGACTAGAGTCATATATCCTAACCAAACTCATACTAACTAGGGTTAGCTCCTAGGTTGGTCTATATGGGTCCAAACTAGCCAAAATCAAATTAGTCCAAACAATTCCAAAATAATTCCTAAAAATTCCCATAAATTCAAATAAATTCTAATAAATTTAAATTACCCCCAAAAATGTCAAAATACCCTCACTCTAGAAATGTGGTAGTGACACCCTTATTGGACAAGGTTGAAATCCTAATTTAGCTTTTGTCTATTCCTCAACTGTAGTGCAAGCATACATCCTATTTAATTTTGTCCTTGTCTTTGTTCAGTCTAGTATAGGTTTACATTTGGGTTAGTCAAGAGGTTTAGGAATGTTAGCCCTTGAACCCTTTGAATCAGTCCTCCTTGAACTTGCATGCCCACCCATTCATTAGTTAAGTTTCATATTTTTGCATATATTTGACCTGAGAACAGTCCAATTATCCCACACTAATTCCTGAGCTGGAAATGTCATACACACACTTTACTCTATGCTCTAATCTAATTTCCTATGTCACCCTCTTCTGCATTAGCCTAACCCTCATTGTATTTCACATTGACACTTTAGGTTTCACTCTACTGTCACAGGAACACCATGCCACACACTCTAAATTCACATTGACATATTTTCCTCTCTACACACAATTGTCTACACACACACATGTATCTACACCATATCACATACACACTATTTTCTATATGGACACACACACTTGTGACTTTTTCCTTATATATATAGTATGTATATGTATATAGATTCATATGCCAATATGTATAATATAATGTATAATGTGTATAATGAATATATGTATAATGTATATATAACATGAATGATGCATGCCTATATATATATTGGGTGGTAGCCTATATACATAATGTATACATCTATATGTAATATTGAATGCCTAATATATATGTATATATGTACTATGTGTGATGTTAGTTTAGCATATTGTTGTTGGGTTCTAAAATAGCTTGTTGGACTAGTATGGACTAGCTTAGACCTAGTATAACCTAGTTGGACTAGTATAGCCTTGATTAGACTTAGAATGGATAGTTGACCTAGTTTGACTTCTAGACTTGACTTTGGTCTAGATTAACCTAGATTCATATAGAATGCATTGAATTGCATCTTATTATCATTTTAGACTTATAGTGACTTGTACTGTTCTATAGGAGACAGACACCACTCCTCGGACAGTAGATATTCTTCAGATACTCAGGATACAGGCGAGTATATTATCTGATCATTTTATATCCTGTTAGAATTATTCTTCTGCTTTAAATTACTTTACTTGATGTTGTCACGTTGGACACACGGATTAGTACTATATGGATCCTTTCTTGAGATGTTATCCCCTTAGAGAGCATCGGATACTACATATTCTGTGCGTTTTACTTACATTGTGTATCACTATGCTTCATGGTTCATTGAATCACATGTGACATGTACTCTCATGATCACAGAGTCTTCCTTGAATCCTTCCATTTATAGGCATTCCTAGAATTCCCATTTCTGGGACTATCATGTACCACCCTTCGGGGGCCGTTACATGAATCATAACATAACCTGGCTGGATCCTTGTGTATTTATTGGGGGTACGGGGGAGTAGAAATGGACATGTGAATAATATCCAAGTAGTGTAGCATCAGAATCCTTCCGTAGTGTAGCATCTGAATCGTCCTATGTCATTCACATGTCTATATTGTACTCTGACTCACTAGCCACTGTTAGTTCTCTATTTATAGTAGACATTTCTATTACAGCTATCTTCTTTACATTCTATACTTTCTTTCAGATCATGTATCTTACTTTACTGCATGATTTTATTGTCTAACCTGCTATGATCTGTTGAGATGTATTATGCTCGCTCCGTCCTGATTGGGCACCGTTGATATGTTTACAGAGGACGAGGATGAGGCTAGTGTTGACACTTTTTATGGGACAGTCCTAGACGACACTTGTGAGCTGGACTCTCAGAAGGAACCAGGTCTAGCTGAGGACATTACCCCTACTGCCTAGACTAATTTAGTTAGGCTTTATCTTACTTATGTTGTCTTGGGACTAATTTAGTTAGGCTTTATTTCTGTCATTTGAGATCTGGATTGTATATATTCTTTCATACTCTGTAGTTGAGACTTTGTATTTCTGGATGTTTGCTGAGTTATTATCTTAGACACTTAGACTCTTCTGATCATCTGTATTTTATTTTGAGTTCTATATCATATCATGCTTCTTCTTCCTTAGTTGTGATTGAGTTTATATTCTGCTATGTCACCCCCATTCGAGGAGTATGAACTACTTAGCATTATATTGTTAGATGTTGTGACCTAGGACAGCGTTCTACCGTCGACACTGCGGCGTAGGCTGGACGTACCCACGTCTCGTGTCCTTACACTAGGGTACGGGTCGTGACATTGGTACCGACTTATCTCAAGCGTTGACCCTTGTCCACTTTGGGAGTCAGTGTAGGACCTCGAGGACGAATTCCTACCTAACTGACTTGGGAGGCATATTTTATTCGTATGTCTCCGATCATTTTCCTTCTAGGGTATGATTATTGTTTGTGCTTTTACTTAATTGTTCTTTCTTTCATAATCTGTTCATGTGCCATGTGTTGTTTGATAATTACGCTTGCTATATGTCATGAGTGTATTTCATGATCTGAGAGCGCGCTCGACTAGTCTTATCGAAATTTCGAGGACGAAATTTTTCTAAGGAGGTAGAGATGTCACCTCCCGTTCCCGGAATATGCAAATTTTAAATTTTTCTGTATACGGTATCTGGCACCTGTATCTTGATTGTATATATCATGTATTTGTAACTGGCCATGGCATGAAACAGTATCTCGTCGCGGATTAGTGTGCCACCCCTTGTCCTTGTCTGGTTGTAGGCGCGGCTCACTACTTCGATGATAAGATTTCTGAACCGTGTTGTGGTTAGGATTTTATTTAATTAATTTAATTAGTTGTATCATATAGCATTTAACATGTCATTAGTCATATGGTTTAGAGCATGCTTAAGATTAGGGTTTCTTTGAGTCAATCCAACCCCTATATATATTCTCTTCCTCACTCTCTCTCCTTATTCACTCTTTTATTTATTTTCCTCAAGCAAACCATTAGGCAAGTACACCTTGCACCAAATGGAGAGATTCTTGTATTTTTTATTCTTGATTTTTCTTTTGATATTATTTGTCTATATTGTTCTTCTCTTCATTCTCTACAAGTTTAGTTCTTGGAGTTTTTGATTTTAATGGTTAGTTTTGTGTAGATCTAAGTTTCTAAAACTAGGGTTTTATGGATTTTCATGGTTTTGATCTATCAAACTTGGTTGTTTTCAAAAATTAATGGTCCTACAATGTAGGAAATCTCATTCTACCCAATTTTGACCTTTGAAAAGTTAGATTTCGACTTGTGTTGAGGAAGTTATGGCCAAAACAATATTTGAACATCTTCTATGTTCATCTGTCCTGGTTCTGGCAGGGATGATGAATAGTGCCGCAGGCTTGCATAGTACTACAGGCTTGCATAGTGCCGCATGGATGAATAGTATTGCAGGCTTGCATAGTACTGTAGGCTTGTATAGTGCCGCAGGGATGAATAGTACAGCATGGATTGCATAGTATTGCAGGCTTACATAGTGCCGCATGGATGTATAGTACCACATGGATAAATAGTGCCGCATGGCTTTGCATAGTGCCACAGGCTTGTATAGTGTCGCAGGCTTACATAGTACCGCATGGCTTGCATAGTGCCGCATGCTTGCATAGTACCGCATGGATGAATAGTGCCACAGGGATGAATATTGCCGCATGGCTTGCATAGTGCTGCAGGCTTGAATAGTGCTGCATAGCTTGCATAGTGTCACAGAATGTCGCATAATACATATTTTGGCTATTTTTGGCTATTTTATGTCCTATTTGGCTGATTTGTGGCAAGAATTTCTCCCAACTCCCAATATGAAAGTTGTAGATCTTTGTCTTGGCTTCAAGGATCTTTACATTTAATTTTAAACAGAATTTATATGTGACTTTTATGTCACGAAGGGTCTGTATGACTTCCTGACTTGACCGCGTTCTGACCTGATTACCTGTATACGTGCTGGTACCTGTTCTAAGTATGTATTGAGATACAATACTAGTATGCACTGCGGTGCTATTTAATTAGTGCACTGAGGTGTGACTCTGCGTGCTAAGTGATCATTCGTGTTATATGTCAATACATGTGTACCTTCCAGCACAGTCATGGTAATAGATCAGTAATAGTGTCATGGAATAATGATTGTTGTTTGATGCACTACACTAAGCATGGATCTAGATTTGGGACTCCTTGAACCGATGTAGATTCATACATAGGGTACACGTACTATGGTATGACATATAGGAGGATGACCATGTGACCACGATATGTAATTCCAATATCAAGATAGGGTTAATCTAAGCAACATAAATCGGTAGAAGCATTGGAAGGGAACAGAATCTCGAGATCGTACGTCACCAGCCACCCCAGGTCGTGTCTTGGTGTGTCGGGTTGGCCGCCACGGATACAGTTTCATCTGCCTATAGTGGATGACTATATCCGACTCCTACGTGCTATGTGTTATATGTTTTAGCACGGTGGCCTTACGGGGGACCGGTGCATAATCAAAGTGCTATGTGTGTGTGTGTGTATATATATATATATATATATATATATATATATATATATATATATATATATATATATATATATAATGGATTGGCTAGCCCTGCTGGAACGATACTATCTGAGGATTCCTATATATTGCATTACTGGGATAATCCAGACAAATCATAGAAAGCCGTAGGATTGATTGATCGCTTGTAAGCCGACTTATTTGTGATATGTTTTCTTCTGTTAGCAAATGAGGAACATGGACTATCGTGGTGCGTAGTCCAACCCATGTCCTTGTTTGGTTGCTGGGTTGGGCTATTGTGCTGCGATAGGCTATGGACCGAAGTCGCAATCAGAAGCCCTTCACCTGTCTATGATTATAGGATATATCTTATCTCGACATGATATTGGCACCGTTTGTCCTTGTTTGGTTGTAAGGGTGTCGTATTGTCTCGATGATATGGTATAAGCCTATAACTCTTGAATCAGGTATTAATTTACTCCTTGGGTTTTCTCTCACTCTTTTGTGCTCCCTTGTGGTACTTGCTATTCGGGGCCTGACCCCGCTGGTTTTGTTTGGCCAGATATCGTAGTAGCACCAGAGTACCATGAGTGGGTTTCTTCTTCACCGCTCTGATAACTTATATTTTGTACTGGGCGTTTAGCCACCGGCACCTGTTTAGCCGGCAGTTCTGGACATTTAGTTCCTCACATAATTATAATTAAATCAGACTGCAGCCAACTATGGTTATGTACCTATGTCTCTCGGCACTAGCTTATCATTTTGTATATCTAGGCTCATGATTCATTTTGATGAAGCGTCGGGGACGCCTTACTGCTTTGTCTTATATGATCATTATTTAATGCTTCTTGTTTTGATTGATTGGACATAGATGCTCTGTGAGACCATAGGAGACTTGATTGTAGCATGCACCCCTTGTCTCTTGACGGCCACGATCGTCGTATGACATTTATATACCTCATATGGAGTAGCTGGCCTAGTCCGTCTCAGTATTTCGGTACTGGGGCGTAACAAAATGACTAACTTCTGTGAAGAGCACGAAATTATTCATGAGGTAACTGCTCCTTATTCACCACAATCCAATGGAGTTGCTGAAAGAAAGAATCGCACTATGTTAGATATGGTCAATGCCATGCTTCTCAGCTTAGGTGCCCCTGATAATCTTTTAGGAGAAGCCCTTTTGTCAGCCTATTATATCCTTAATAGGATACCCAGTAAGACTAATGATAAGACACCATATGAGTTATGGAAAGGTCGAACCCCTAGGATTAATTACCTCAATGTTCGGGGATGTCTAGCTAAGGTAGGAATTCCTGAACCCAAAAAGAGAAAAATATGACCTAAGACTGTAGATGTTGTGTTCATAGGATATGCCCTAGATAGTAATGTCAATAGATTTCTTGTAACACATTCTGTAGTAAATGAAATCTCTAACAACATAATTATAGAAGCTAGAGATGCAGTTTACTTTGAGAATATATTTTCCTTCAAGGATAGAACCCCTTCAGCTTCCTCTAACCCTTCTCTTACTCTATCTACTAGTTCTCATGATCAAATACCTAGTTCTCAAATCGAACAAGTCATGGAACCTAGAAGGAGTAAAAGAGAGAGGATTGAAAAGAATTTAGGAAAAGGATTTATAATGCCCCAGTCCCAAAATACGTAGGACTAGGAACGTAGACATGCCAACTGTATACATACGAACTACACTCCAATATATGGAAACCTCGTATGAATACATAAGCTGTAAAATGCAGTAGAACCATAACTAATCTCATCCACACAAAAATAAATGAATAAAAGATGTCATATAATGATAATGAATTGTCTTGATACAATATGTTGGGCGGAGACAAATCCACTACCAACAAGTAAAGAAAAAATACATAAGAAAAGAAATGAATTTGGTGAGCGAAGCGAAGACGATCCAAGCGCAATCATCCTCGAAGAAATAGAGATGGTCACGGCTAGAGCTAGAGCACCTGTGAAAGACAAGAGCACACACCTAGAGAGATAACCAGGTCCTCAGAGGGACGTAACAAGACACATAATATTATGCCATATAAACTGAATAAATATTGCTCAAATTAATAAGTCAATTGAATTATAACATGGTCCAATACGCACCTATTGAACGAGCGTACCATCCCCCTAACCAAACAAGGACAGGAGATGGTAAACTAATTCACGGTGACGTATCTTTCCATGCTATGAATCCAATATGGTATCCGGACCCAAACAAGGTATAATACCTTCTCATCGAAGTAGTAAGCCACACCTACAACCAAACAAGGACAAGATGTGATGAACTAATCTGCGACAAGTTATTGTTCCAAACCACGGTCAGATACAAGTACCCAAACCAAAAGTACTCGTACCTAACGGATAAAGGTGCCTAACCGTTCCAAGTGAAATGTAGTTAAGAACAATCCTTCCTTCGTATGGGCCCTGGCTAAATAGTATCGACATAGTCCCCCCTTGGGGCACCAGAGGCCCCATCAGTAAGAGCATAACGTTTCGCAGAACGTCAGTGGCCGTCAGTAATCATGGGTAATCTCACCCGCGTCTCCGGTGGAGCTCACGGGTTACAAAAGAAAAAGTGCATCGAAGCCCATACGCTAAGGAATTGTCCTCCCCATCCAATGCCTACTAAGTTGTATCCACAACTGAAAACCTCTATAATCGCTAAGTCAACTAAGCATGCAACCTCTATTAGCGGTTATTCCTATCGCACGGCTTGTACGTACTGGTGGTCAGCCAATCACGCACGTCCGTGTTCTACATACGACACACAACTTTGTGATACAACGTGTCAAGGCCAATGAATGCAACACACAAGGTGGTCCCTTAAATCTAGATTTAATGTGTAAAAAAAATAATACATAACAGAAAATATAAATGAATAGTAAGTTCTAACAGGTTATGCGATGTATCACAGTTTATTTTGCATAAAGAAAATAATAAATAATGCATGAAATATGAGCTAAAATAAATAAACAGCAAATGACAAGGTGTCTTGCCTGGTAGTACGCCTGGTGTGCTACGATAATCACGGTGGCACGAACTGCGACTTTGGTGCGACAACTATGCAAGGTGACCTCTGATGGTGGCACGGACAGTTCCATCGGGTCCAGGACGGTCAAATTAGTTAGGGTCGATAGGAGGAAGGACATAATTGGCAGGAGGATAGAAATAATGGGTGTAGTTACGGACGGAAAGATAGTCGAAAGAAATTTAGATAAATAGTATATATATTATTTTAGAAAAATATCTCTAATATTTAAAAACTAGATTTTATTAGTAAAATAAATTTCTTTTAGGAGAAATACCTTGAAAACCAAAAATTATTTTGGGCTAAACTTTTAAGTTTTGTCAAAATATTATTTTAGGTAGAAAACTATATCTTATTAGTTTAAATAATTTAGATAAATTTTGGAAATACTAAGAATTCGTTCACCATATGGAACCAATAATTTTGTAAATGAACTATTCAAAAATCTATTAAAAATTTCCTTTCAGGGTTAAAACTAAGCCTTTGGAAAACTTGATTTGAAAGGGTAGGGCCAAGCCCCAATTCTATATTATTTTATCAAAAATATAAATTTTTGAAATATTCAATACATATTTTATATAATAACTCTAATAGTAAATAGCAATACTAATGGTAAAATAAGATACTCAAAATAAATGCATATACTGCTATTAGGGTGTACATGATGTCTACAATATGTATCCTGCTGTGCTGATACATTTGATGAAAATAATAATTTTAATAAATAAAATAAACTAAAACTTTAAAAGGTAAGCAGCTGTACTCTTCACACAAGTCAAGAGCCAGACCAGTTATTGATGCTAATAATAATAATAATAATAATAATAATAATAATAATAATAATAATAACATTACTTAATAATAATAATAATAATAATAATAATAATAATAACAGTACTTCTCCTCTTCTCAAGAGTGAAGATAAAAATAATAATTAATCAACAACAAAAAATAGTATAAAATAAACAGTTCAGCAGTTCTCCTCTTTCGAGGAGAACCAAGGAGAGAGAGAGAGAGAGGTTTTTAAAGAAAAATAATAATAATAATAATAATAATAATAAAGTGAAAAAAATGTGAAGTTGTTCCTAATTACAGAGAGGGAATGGAGTCAGGAAGAATGTGAGGGAGATAGAGTGAGGAGAAAGGGGACCGAGTGAGAGAGTCGGGGTAGGTTAGAGAGAGAGCGGAAGAGAGAAAGAGTGAGGGAAGGAGAGGGGATCGGCTGAGGAGAGCGGGAGGCTAGGGCGGAAGAGGGTTCGGCGTCTGGAGGGTTTAGTCGGAGAGGGTTCTGCCGACGGTGTGCGGCGGAGGGAGGCGGACGCGCGGAGCTGCGAGAGAGGCGCGCGGAGGGGGCAAAGGGTTCCATCGAGGTTGGCGCGCGGCTTGGCAATGCTTGGGGAAGCAGAGCCGACCTCGACACGGCGGGTGGTGGCGCAGGCTCGAGCGGCGAGGCAGGGGTTCCATCGGCCGTGACGCAAGCTCTGGGGCGAACGTCGCCGCAGTGCGGTGGTGGGAGTTCTCACCGACGGCATGGCGCACGACGGAGAAGGAGGCACCGGGGATATGCGCGCACGGCCCGGACGTAAGCTCTGCCTGTGTGCAGCCATGGCGGTGGCGTGGCCGTGGCCGGGGTCGAGGCGGCGAGAGGTATGGGTTTCTTCCATTAATTTAGATAGTGATGTTTTCTCGATGGAGGTGGTGGTGATTTTGGTCGGATGGGTAGCCAGGGTTGGCAGTCGTCGTGGCCGAGCACGAAGGTGACTCGGGACAGTGGCGGGTGGCTTGTCGGGAACATGAGATGGTGGTTTTGATGAAGAGGGTGGCTATCGGCCAAGTCGGTGGCCGCGGTTTGAAACTGGGTTCTGGGAGTGACAGGAGGCAGTGGTCGTGGCCGCGGTGGTTGTGATGACTGACGGTGGCGGCATAGGTGGTGTGGTATTTTGGGTGTGTCGGTCGGGTGGAGACGGCTAGGGAATAGTGGAGGCGACGACCATGACGGGGGTCTGCTGGGTTCGGGTGGTGGTTTGTGGCGAGGGTGTGGACGTCGTGTAGGGTGGTGGACATGGGTGTAACACCCAGTTTCCCAAATGAGGGTAATTTTAAAATTTTGTGTTTATAATTATTTTAATAATAATATTTAATTCATGATATGATTTTTGGTGATTTTAAATCATTTCAAAATTATTTAAATCAATGACTTGTGGTTTTGACGTTTTGCTAGTGAAACCCTAGAGATTGTTTGACCTAGAGCCCAACCATGTGATTATGATATTTTAATATCATTTTTGGCCTAAGGATATTTTTACATTTGACCTCTTTGAATTATTTTGATATTATTTTATTATTTATGATATTGTTGAAGAACAGTTTGGCAACTCTAGAGGGGGGTGAATAGAGTTTATATAGAAAAATAGCCAATTAAAAATAACTCTTTCACCAACAATAAATAATCAGAGTAAAGTGCGGAAAATAAATGAAGAGCAGAAGAGCATACGCAAACACAGCGATTTTAACCTGGTTTTCCTCGTGGAGGACTAGTCCAGGCCTGAGAACTCTAGCTCAGGATTAAATCCACTATTTGTGAAATAGTAGTTTACGACCCGTGCCTTTTCTTCAGAAGAGCACGTCAACTTCTAACAGAGGATCGCATTGGCGATTTGCTTGGAATTGTCCAAGCGACTTCTTCGACTCTTGCACAAGAATCCTAACTGAGAGATGCTGAGCACTCGAGACTTAGGAGGCTTGTGGCTAGTAGATGGGAAGGGTATGGCTTATTGAGCTTGTAGGAGAGAAGAGAAGAGAAGATTGAGTGAATTGAAATGAGAGAATTCATGCCCTATTTATAGTGTTTTTAGAGGCAGAATTCGGCCAGAATTCGGGTAGGAAAATTCAAAAATTTGGCCGTTGGACAGCTAGCAACCAGCTAACCCTAAAATTAGGGTTCCTGATTTCTAGGGGACAGAGTTCGGCCCAAACTCTGTGTGGAGACAGAGTTCGGCCCGAACTCTGTGTGGAGACAGAGTTCGGCCCGAACTCTGTCTCCAGAGCACAGAGTGGTCCTAAGTGGGACTTGTGGGCAATTTTTGTTTTGGTGGAGCTTGGGATTTTGGGTAGGCTTATAGACTAAGTTCCAAGAGCTCAGCATAACTCAGAGTACATATTTCTAGACTCAATAAAATGTAAAAGTACAGACTCGAAAATACACTGAGAGTCGGAAACTGAGCTGTTGTCTGTCCTGAACTGAATGCAGACGTCGTGTGTCATATTGAATTTATACAGATATTATTTAGTCAATGTAGTCAATATTTGGTTGACTGTGACTTTGTGTCAACAATCTCCCCCATATTGATAATTGACAAAATAATAAATGTATATTTCAATATTCATACCTGGACACAGTTGGTTAAAACACAGCTCCCCCATAAACAATGCCGAGCTAGAATAAGATAGCTTCCCCGTAATCAGTGAACGGTGCCGAGCTAGAATCAATAGCTCTCCCCCGTAAATAATGTATAGAACCTGTGGCCTGATAAAAATATTTTCCCAAAACACAAGCACAGACAGATATACATATTTCTCCCCCTTTTGGCAGTTAGCAATATAAAGGATCATATGGACTGCATAAGGAAAAGCATGGAAATAGCAGTATAGACAATGAAAAGTAATCCAACCACACCAAGCAGAGAAGAAACAGGATAATACTAATAAAACAAGTCACTGACATAAAGTAGAACTACGAAAAATAGCATAAAATGTTATCCACCAACCAGCACATCAACAGGGTTTGAAGACATAAAACCAGTACATAAATCCATAACAAACTAAAATAACTAAAATCAAAAGGCAACTAAGACCATCAGCAGTGGCAGCAGCATATCAAGCCAGTCTCCATCATGGAGCACGAGAAGGTCCTGGAACATCTGAAGGACCATGGAATGAGCGACGAGGGTCCACAAAAGCATCATCAGGATCCATATACCTCATGACCCACGGATCGTCTATACGATGACCCGCGCGATCTGGATCCCGCTCAATAGGCACATGCAGATCAGGATGACGAGCAAGTGAATACCGCATATCATGCAGAGAGTTCCCAAGGGCACTGATCTGCAAGGTGGTACGGTAATCCTGCTGCGTCCAGCGATCATCCTCAATAGCAAAGCGATCGCGAAGCATAGTCTGAAGAGACTCAAGAGTGGCAGGAGGAGTAGGTGCATCCTGACCAAGAGGAGGGGCGTCAGGCTCCTCATCAGTAGAGTGCTCAGATGACTCAGAAGCAGCGACAGGCTGAAGGCGTCGTGCTTTGGATAGAAAGGCAGGTGCAGGCAGGGAGAGCAAGAAAGTCTTCCAATTCAGAATCATTGAAGGCAATGTTAATGCCAGCAACCCGGGAATAGATGTGGGTTGCATCGTGAGTCAGATTACAGTAGAACATTTGAATTGCACTATGGTAGATAACAGAATTTGAAGCAACAAGTTCATCCAAACAAAGATCACGGAATAATGACTCATATTGAGAAAATATAGTGAAATTTATGGGATGGCCCCCAAACACCGGACGAGTTCTAAAATCGCTAAACCATTCATTAGAGGCTTCTAGCGATACAAATAAACGATCGTCGTAAGTGTTAGGGTCATCGGGACGCGGCAGATTGAACAACGGATGAATGGGGTGTTGTTCAACTACTTGTTCAATCGGAGGAGGAGGAACCGAAGAGGAAGCACCCTCATGTCGAGTCCTTCTCCCTCGTTTGGACAAGCGAGATGCCATTTGAAATAAAAGAGGAGAACATGGAAATGATAGAAAAAGAGAGATATACCTGAAAAGAATACCAAACAGTTGAAGAGAATGTTGAAAAACTCCTTTCCTTTGATTTTGAGAAGAAATAGAGCCCTCTATATCAAGAACTAGGGTTAGGGTTTGGAAGGAAGAAGATGGAGGAGGTGGAGAAGAAGGAAATATGGGAGGAAAGAGAGGGAATCCCGAAATAAAGTAGGGCTTGGTCTTTGGTCGGGTGAAATAATGACCATTGGATTAGAATTGATCCAACGGCAGAGCCAGATCCCGACCCTGGAACCTAAGAACCAAACTCGGCCCGAACTCTGATAGGGGCAGAGTTCGACCCGAGTTCTGGATCAATGGTCCAGAACTGAAAACAGGCAAAGAACATGAAGAAAAAGTTTAAGAGTTAAACAAATGATAGTTGAGGACAACAAAGAGTAAAAAAAAAATAGATAGAGAGGTACTCAGAAAACAGAATGAACTTTAGAAAATCTTAATTAGGCAATATTAAATCGAAAACGAGCCATATAATAAATAAGGACATATACTGTGGTTCAATAGTCCAAATTTGCCATGGGTTAGCTGCAGGAGCCGGATCCCAGCTAGCGGTAGTCCTGAGGACTAGTGCACCGTGTCGCTTAGGCTTTTACGCCTTGTTGTCAGAAGGACCCTTTAGGCTTGTACCCATACCAAATTCTTCGAAAAGGAATCACAATATACTCGATATTTATGCAGGTGAGTTTCAATTTATAACTGCTTCATCTAAAATTCCAAGTTCACGACAAAGAAAATTGAAGCGCTCTTCGGATAGTGGCTTAGTAAAGAAATCTGCCAGCTGATGATCAGTGACAATAAATTCTAAGTTAATCGTGCCATTTTGCTGATGATCACGTAAAAAGTGGTGTCTGATCTCAATGTGTTTAGTACGTGAGTGGCAGACAGGGTTCTTAGTCAAATTGATTGCACTAGTATTGTCACAAAATATAGGAATATGCAAGAAAGATAACTTATAGTCTTCAAGGGTTTGCTTCATCCACAGAATTTGTGCACAACAACGCCCAGCTGCTATGTATTCAGCTTCTGTTGTGGATAGTGCGACAGAGTTCTGCTTCTTGCTAAACCATGAGACTAAAGCCTTTCCTAATAAATGACACGTGCCGCTCGTACTTTTACGGTCGACCTTGCATCCAGCAAAGTCAGCATCAGAGTAACCGATGAGGTTAAATGATGTTGACTTGGGATACCATAGGCCCACTGTAACCGTACCCTTAAGGTATCGAAAGATACGCTTAACTGCGGTCATGTGAGATTCCTTAGGATTTGCTTGATATCTAGCACATAGGCAAACACTAAACATGATATCGGGGCGACTAGCAGTTAAATAAAGTAAGCTGCCTATCATACCTCGATACTTACGTTGATCAACGGGTTTGCCGCTCTTATCTGGTTCGAGTTTGGTTGAAGTAGCCATTGGAGTGCTGATTGGTTTGATGTTGTCAAGATCGAACTTCTTCAGCATGTCCTTGGTATACTTCGATTGACAGATGAAAGTTCTATTAGCCAGTTGTTTTACTTGCAGACCAAGAAAGTAGTTGAGCTCTCCCATCATGCTCATCTCAAATTCCGTCTGCATACACTTGGCAAATTCTTGACAAAGAGTTTCATCAGTAGACCCAAAAATAATATCATCAACATAAATCTGAATTAATAAAATAGTGTCTTTGAAAGATTTTATAAACAGTGTAGTGTCAATTTTCCCTTTTGAAAAACCTTTCTCAAGCAAGAAACTGCTTAGCCTTTCATACCAAGCTCTGGGGGCTTGTTTAAGGCCATAAAGCGCTTTCTTCAGCTTGAACACGTGGTCGAGAAATTTGTGATTTTCAAAGCCAGGGGGTTGTTTCACATAAACTTCCTCCTTGATAAAACCATTCAGGAAAGCACTTTTCACATCTATTTGAAATAATTTAAAGTTTTGAAAATTAGCAAAAGCACAAAGCATCCGAATGGATTCTAGTCTAGCAACAGGAGCATACGTCTCATCGTAGTCGATACCTTCCTCTTGGTTGTATCCTTGAGCTACTAGACGAGCTTTGTTACGTGTGACTGAACCATCTTCATTTACTTTGTTTCTAAAAACCCATTTAGTACCAATTATTGAGTGATTAACCGGTCTAGGAACGAGTTCCCATACTTGGCTTCTCTCGAATTGGTTGAGTTCTTCTTGCATAGCAGAAATCCAAAATTCATCATTAAAAGCTTCAGAAATGTTTTTAGGCTCTACTTGTGAAATGAAGGCAGTGCTAGCAACGGAGTCTCTTAGTGATGATCTAGTAGTTACTCCACGTGAAACTTCTCCTATAACTAAATTTTCTGGATGAGAAGGTTTGAAAGAGAATTTCTTAGGCAAACCCTCCAGAGAATTAGTTTCGGTTGAAGTATTCATTGGAGTAGAAGTTGATGGCTCAACGTCATCATCAAGAGTACTTGCTGCACTGTTGTCTTCATCAAAAGTCATATTTGTTGACTCTTCCACAATAAGTGAGCGTTTATTGAAAACTCTATATCCCTTACTCTTGGCGGCATAACCAAGAAAGATACCATCGTCAGCTTTGGCATCAAATTTGCCTAAGTTGTCTTTGGTGTTAAGGATAAAACATCTACAGCCAAAAACTTTAAAATAAGAAACATTGGGGGTTCTCCCAAACCAAAGCTCATAGGGTGTTTTCTTCGTAATGGGACGAATAAGCACCCTATTCAAAATGTGGCATGCTGTACTTACAGCCTCTGCCCAAAAATATTTCGGAAGAGAAAATTTATTCAACATGACTCTAGCCATATCGCCAAGAGTCCTATTCTTCCGCTCCACAACACCATTTTGTTGAGGAGTTCTAGGACAAGAAAATTCATGATCAAAATCATTTGCATTACAAAAACTTTCAAAATCATAATTTACGAATTCGCCTCCATGATCACTTCGGATTCGAGTAATCATGTAGCCTTTTTTCGTTTTGAACTTTCTTTACAAAAATTTTGAAAGCAGAAATAGCATCGCTCTTATTAGCGAGAAAGAAAACCCATGTAAATCTCGAAAAATCATCAACAATAACAAATGCATAAAGTTTGCCTCCAAGACTAGCTATTCTACTAGGACCAAATAAATCCATATGAAGTAGTTGCAAGGGTCTAGTAGTACTTACAGAGTTGATAGAATGAAATGAGGATTTAGTTGCCTTGTTTAGTTCACATTCGGCACATACCGTGTCATTTTTGAATGTGATGTTAGGCAATCCTCTCACTAGCTTCTTGGTAGAAAGCCTGGATATAGCATCCATGTTGGCATGACCAAGACGCTGGTGCCAAAGTAGTCGTTCGTCTTTGTGGGCATATAGACATCTACCTGCATTGTTAGTATTTATAGAAAGATAGAAAATGTAGATGTTGTCCTCTCTTTTCCCTTCAAAGGCAATGTCTCCTGTTGACCTATCATAGATGTAGCAACTGTTTTGTCCAAAGTTAATATCATATCCATGATCAGCAAGATGACTAATGCTGAGCAGGTTATGCTTTAACTCGGTCACTAGGCAGACATCCTTTATTACAGGAGAAGGAGGATGACCAATGATACCATTACCTATAATGTGCCCTTTGAGATTGTTACCGAAGGATACGTATCCTTCTCTCTTCATCGATAGTGATGCAAAAAGATTTGCGTCTCCCGTCATATGTCGCGAGCATCCACTATCGAGAATCCACTTACTTTCAGTTGAGGAGAGAAGGTCCACCTACATCAAGAGTAGATGTGACCTTTGGTACCCGAATTCTTGAGGGTCCTAAAAAGTTAGTCTTTGGGAACCAAGCATATATCCTTTTATCTACAAGTCTTCTAACTCTGTACTGTGGTGAGATGTGTCCATGTAATCCACAATAAGTACAGATAGCATTCTTATTTATACTAGGAGCATGAGAATAATATCTATAAGCAGCAGGATGAGGATGGTGTGAAGAGTTAGCATGGTGAAGATGATTATGCATGGAATAAGTGGCATGTTGATGGTGTCTATGAGGCATAGAATGATGGTGTTGTCTATGATGTGTGACATGCTGATATTGTCTAGATGGTATGGCATGATGATTTTATCTATATGGTATATGATGATCTTGTCTATATGGCATTGCATGATGATTTTGTCTATATGGCATTGCATGATGCTTTTTATGTGTGGAGTGATGTTGATTGTGTCTTTGTGCATGATGAGTGTGTACTGAGTGAGAATTGTTCTTACGTGCACGTGGTTTGTGAAAGTTTGTGTATATAAATGCATGGTTATGTGCTGCATGAGATTGACGTGGTTGACTAGCATGAGTGGTGTTGTGCCCATGTGATTGGGTTTGAGGTTGAACAACCTGTTTACCCAATTTGGTTTCTAATCTTTTAGAAACAGCTTGCAGTTCATCAACCTTAATATTTAAGCCATAAATCTTAGTCATGGAAATCTTGTGTCTACTCTTTTCTTCAGCAAGCAACGTGTTGAGAGTAGTAATTTCTTGAGTTTGTTGCTCAATACGTGTTTCAGCATCATGTAAGCTTAATTTAAGCTTGGATGCTTCATCAGTGTCATTTGTGGGTGATGTGCTTCTAACATTATCAAGAAGTAAAGAAATTCTTTGTATCTCATCTTCTAGACTTTTGATTTTGTCCTTGGCATGTTTATATTTACCGATGACCTTTTTATGATCATCGAGTAAATCAGTGAAGGCATCGCCAAGTTCATCAAAAGAAAAGTCATCCAGAGTTTCGTTAGATACCTTGTTGGAGGTTGCCATCAGGCACACATTTGCTGTATCTTGAGGAGAGTCCTTTTCTTCCTCAGAGTCACTCGCTTCACTTTCATGCCAGATACCTGTGTTGGCATATTTCTTTGATGAGTTCTTTTTGTAAGGCTTCTCATAGCGGTTGCTCTTCTTCAGGAATGGGCAGTCTTTTCGGACATGTCCAGTTTTCTTGCGACCGTAACAAGTTGGTTCTTCTTCATCGTCTTCTTGAGATTCCTTCTTCCTTCGATGGAAGCGAAGGAATTTCCTGAAGTTGCGAACCATGAGAGCTTGGTCTTCATCATCAGAATTATCTTCTTCGGTCTCATCATGATTAACTCTTCGTTGATGAGCTTTAAGTGCGATCTCCCTGGTCTTCGGAGCAGGCTCTTCGAAGTCCTTGAGGTCAAGCTCGTGAGTCATAAGCTTACCCATCAAGGTCTCCATTGACATTGTTGTGAGATCATTTCCTTCTATGATGGCTGTCACCTTAGGGTTCCAAATCTTTGGTAGCCCTCTGAGCAGCTTACGAATCTTCTCGTGGTTTGAGTACTGCTTTCCAAGCGAAGATAGAGGATTGATGATGTCGAGGAATCTTGTGATCATTTGAGTGATCGTCTCACTTGGCTTCATCTTGAAAGCTTCGTATTCTTGAGTGAGACGGCTTATTTTAGATTCCTTGACCTGTGTGGTTCCTTCATGCGTTACTTCTAGAAGTCTCCATACTTCATGAGCAGTGGTGCATGTAGAGACCCTGTTGAACTCATTCCTGTCTATAGCACAGAATAAAGCATTAATAGCCCTAGCATCTAGACTTGCCTGTTTCTTCTCCTCGACAGAATATTTGTCGTGTGGTTTCTCAATGAGGTCACCATCGACAACTATTCTGGCGGGCTTTTTGTAACCGTCAGTGACGACAGTCCACAGGTCAAAGTCTAGAGACTTAAGATAGAAGCTCATCCTTATTTTCCAATATGTGTAGTTAGTCCCATCAAATAGGGGAGGCCTATGAGTGGACTGACCTTCACCATGATTGGAAATCAAGGATTGTGTGGTTGCCATGGATCAGCTCTTAGGATGTTAGTCCTTGTAAAGAGAACAGAGCTCTGATACCAATTGAAGAACAGTTTGGCAACTCTAGAGGGGGGTGAATAGAGTTTATATAGAAAAATAGCCAATTAAAAATAACTCTTTCACCAACAATAAATAATCAGAGTAAAGTGCAGAAAATAAATGAAGAGCAGAAGAGCATACGCAAACACAGCGATTTTAACCTGGTTTCCCTCGTGGAGGACTAGTCCAGGCCTGAGAACTCTAGCTCAGGATTAAATCCACTATTTGTGAAATAGTAGTTTACAACCCGTGCCTTTTCTTCAGAAGAGCACGTCAACTTCTAACAGAGGATCGCAGTGGCGATTTGCTTAGAATTGTCCAAGCGACTTCTTCGACTCTTGCACAAGAATCCTAACTGAGAGATGCTGAGCACTCGAGACTTAGGAGGCTTGTGGCTAGTAGATGGGAAGGGTATGGCTTATTGAGCTTGTAGGAGAGAAGAGAAGAGAAGATTGAGTGAATTGAAATAAGAGAATTCATGCCCTATTTATAGTATTTTTAGAGGCAGAATTCGGCCAGAATTCGGGTAGAAAAATTCAAAAATTTGGCCGTTGGACAGCTAGCAATCAGCTAACCCTAAAATTAGGGTTCCTGATTTCTAGGGGACAGAGTTCGGCCCGAACTCTGTGTGGAGGCAGAGTTCGGCCCGAACTCTGTCTCCAGAGCACAGAGTGGTCCTAAGTGGGACTTGTGGGCAATTTTTGTTTTGGTGGAGCTTGGGATTTTGGGTAGGCTTATAGACTAAGTTCCAAGAGCTCAGCATAACTCAGAGTACATATTTCAAGACTCAATAAAATGTAAAAGTACAGACTCGAAAATACACTGAGAGTCGGAAACTGAGCTGTTGTCTGTCCTGAACTGAATGCAGACGTCGTGTGTCGTATTGAATTTATACAGATATTATTTAGTCAATGTAGTCAATATTTGGTTGACTGTGACTTTGTGTCAACAATTGTCTTGGGGTTATTTGAGTCGGATTCGAATTTCAACTCAATCCGACTTGAAACGGGGACCCGGGGGTAGTTTGACTCTAGTGGAACCCACACACTAGTTAGGCATGGCCCACATGATGTTAATTTTAGTCCACATGATAGAAATATTTTAGTTAGAGGTTAGACTAATTATTATGGATAAGGTTAGTGTGATTAGAGACTTTAGAATGACTAATTTAGCCCCAACCAATTAGCCCTTTCCTAATACTCATAGAATAGGTTAGTGGGGGCATTTTGGACCCTACCATAATAAGACAAATAGCCCCATATAGCCAGCCACTTTGGGAGAGGATAGGCTCAAGTTCATTTCATTATTCTCATCCACACTCTCTCTCTTGTTCTTCCCCAAATTTCTAGAGAGCAATTCCTAGCAATTTCTCCACCAAATCCTTCTATTTTGCCACCAAATCTTTTTCTTTCCTTCTCCATTCTAGCCAAGGAGGAAGCTACCCAAGTTTGGGAGGATTCGGAGCTCGTTCGTGTCCTTTTGGAATCTCTACGTGTCGGTGTCGCTCCGGGAAGGCTTTTCTTCGATTCGATCTACCGGGAGGTATAAATCCCTTCTCCTTTTCATTTCCTCATACATATAGGTCTATTTTGAACCCATAGGAATGACCCCCATGGTTGTATCTCCATTTGTGTCCATTTCGTGTCCATTTAGAGGTCATAGGAGTGTCCTTTGTGTTGTGGTTGTGTCCATGTGGAAAAACCCCAAATTTGGACACACTATGTGTTGTTGTTATGTATGAATGAATTATTATATGTTTAATCTCATATTTTTGTATTGGAGATGTGTTCTATAGTGTCTCATATATATATATTAGTGTAGAGAGTGAGTTCTTGATATATTATGTTATATACTTGTGTTCTTTTGTCTCAAACTACCCAAATCCGTCATGATTTTTATCCACGTTTTTAATTTCATCCCTAACTTAGAAATATCATAACTTCTAGCTCAAAGCTCGGTTTAATCTTCCATATTTTTTAAAAGAAGCGTATTGAAGTTAGCTTTCCAAAAACATATATTAATAGGCCTAATTTTTTCTGTAACTTTCTGGAGAATTATTTGAGTGTCAGCTGTACGAAAGACAAACGCGTTCTCGGTATTTTCGTGATTCCGGGAGTTTTCGAAAACGAAAACGCGATCCGTTTGAAGTTTCGGAAAGCTAACACATAGATCTATAACATACTTTAATCCTAGATTTTAATTCATGCTGAGATGGTACAATATTGATTATTAGTAGGAGTTACTATTCGGCATATGCATTTTGTGCACCCTTGTGTGTAATATAATGTTCTATTTGATTTTAACCCATATTAATGTACATACATTATGTAATTAAATAGAGAATGCAAGCATGAGTAAATGGTTAAATAAATGATATATGAGATGTAAGTATCCTATCTAATGTAAGCATGTATAAGTATGACTTGTAATGAATATGTAGATTCCATAGTATATAATGTATGGTGCATATAGTAGTGCAAGAGAATAAATGAATGATGAATGAATGCAAGCATGAATGTAATGTAATAATAGATGTAATGTATGCAATATACAAGTTAATGAGATGTAATGTTCTATGTTAACACAAATCCTATATTACCTCATGTACCCCTTACACTATGTTGACACTATCATACTTGACACTTTGTTTACATACATTTTGACACTCTTTGATATGTATACACTATGTATGACCATTTAACCCTCACTTGTCCCTTTGCCATGTTCACATACACACACATAGCCTCTTAAATAAGTATTTATGAATACAGTTAACTTAGCTATGTATGTATATTATATATATGTTAGCATATTGTGTTGTAATATATAAGTTTATATAACCATTTGAAATGCCATGATTATAGACCTAATGTTGAATACCAATATATGCATGTGTATATATGTGTAGACATATATAGCTTAAAGTAATAGATTACCTAGTGTATATCCAATGTGAATTCTTGCCTATTTGAGTATTGAATAATTGCATGCTATATAGAGTTGGGTGTATATTGGCTTGTATAGCCTTGTATTAATGTGTGCTTGCTAGGATAGTCTTGGTTAGGCCTAGTAAGACTTGCTGGGTTAGGACTTGACCTAGTTTGACCTAGTTTGACTAGTGCAGTTGACCAGAGTTGACCAAGGGTTGACTTTGGCCTAGTTTGACCTAGATTCATGTAGAATGCATTATAGTGCTTTATATTACCCTTCTGGACATGTTGTGACCTGTGCTGTTCTAATTAGGAGCCAGACACCTCTCCTCGGACAGTATCTTTACCTTGGACATTCAGATATCAGGCGAGTACATTCTCTGATCATTTCATATCCTGCTTAGAATTATTTCCTGCAGTAGATTACTTTACTTGTACTGTCACGATGGTCACACGAATTGGTACTATATGGATCCTTTTTTGAGATGTTATCCTTAGAGAGCATCGGGTACTCTATGTTCTGTGTATTTCACTTACATGGCGTATCACTATGCTTCTTGGTTCACTTGATTACTTGTGACATGTACCCTCATGATCACAGAGTCTCTTGAATCTTACACTGTTGGGTAACCCCCAGAATCCCTATTTATGGGACATCCATGTATCACCCTTCGGGGGCCGTGCATGGAATCATATAACATAACCTGGCTGGATCCTTGTGTATTGATTGGGGTACGGGAGAGTAGAAGTGGACATGTGAATAATATACCAGTAGTATCTTCATTGAATCATTCCGTAGTATCTTCATTGAATCATCCCAGGCCATTTACATGTTCATGTTGTACTCTGACTCACTAGTCACTGCTAGTTCTCTATGTATAGTAGATATTTCTATTACAGTTCTCTCTCTGTTTTTATACTGCACTTCTTTCAGTACTTGTATCTTACTTTACTGTATGTTTATATTTTTTAACCTGCTATGATCTGTTGAGATGTACTATACTCGCTCCTGTCCTGACTGGACCTGTTGATAAATTTTACAGATAGCTTGGAGGTTGTCTGCTAGCCTAGAGGAGATACTTTAGAGGTTGTTTAAGTAGTTATTTCATTTTGTCTGGAGTTGTTTTACTTTGTGGATCACTGTATCTGTATTTGAGTTTTGAGATGTATTTCTGGGTTTTTGTATCTTAGACACTTAGACTTCTATCTGTTGTATCTCTTTTGGATTTCATGTTTTATCTATCCTTATCATGCTCTACCTTAGATATGATTGAGTCTGTATCTGTTATGTCACCCCCATTCGGGGAGTATAAACTGCTTAGAGATATATTGTTAGATGTTTGTGACCTAGGACAACGTTCTACCGTCGGCACTGCGGCGTAGGCTGGGCGTTGTTACGTTCTCGTACCCTCACAGTGGGTGCGGGTCGTGACACGTTTTTAGTGGTGGCCCATGCAGGTCGAGACTAAAAGTGTAGTGGTATTCGAACTAGAGTACCACTACAGCCTGCAGTAGGAATAGAATATATTTTGAAGGTACTCAATCACAGTTAGGAACCCTTGAAAGATTCCTGGGACGACCCTTGAGAATATTATTTTAACTTCGATTTGAAAACTCTTTTTCCCTTGATTTGATTTATCTTTACTTTCTGTTGTTAAATTTGATTTTGATGGATTATGGTTGAATTTGGGTTTGTATGTTTCAATTTTGATGGATGACTGTTGAATTTTGAATCTTGATGATAGCTGTTGCATCCGAGTTTGTATTTTGATGGATTTTTGCTTATTTTTGAAGATTGATGTTCGTTGATAAATTTGATTTGATTTTTGGGAATTCATTGTTGATTAATTTAATTTTGGTAAGATGAAATTATATGGGCTAGGTCATCTATGTTATGGAATCTAGTCTTCTATAGTCACATTAGCCAGCATGGTGAGGACATATAGTCTGACTCTGGATATATTTCTCGGGTGTGGGAATTTAAGGTTTTCGCAGCCAAGCTAGCGGCACCGCAAAAACGTTAAATACCATGATTCTAGAGATATGTACATAAGTCAAGGGCTCTGTGATTATCGTAGCCTTGCTCACTAGTATGACGAGGATTTAGAGTACCATGATTTTGGATAGACGCAAATGATTATCAGATTGTACCTTAAATATTTTCGAACATGTTTTGCGACTTTTGTTTCAGTCCAAAAAAAAGGGAATTATTGTTGTTTTGTTTTGTTTTGTTTCTCCTTGTTTACTTGGGATGTAGCTTTAGCTATTTTTATAAACCTTGTGTAACTTCTTACCATGAAATTCTTCTTAATGAATCGATGATTTTGCTAGACTTTATCTTGGGATTGATATTTTAGTTCTGGATTTCAAAATGGTTTCCTCTTTTAAAACAGATAAGCAGAACAGATTCTTTTATCATTCTTTTTCTGCCAGTATTTTTATTACCATCATTCTTGTCTTATATACCTGTCCTGATTATATCAATTCCCTGTCTCGTATATAATTCTGTCAGCTATACCTTGAAAACTCTTGAATCTTTATGTCATTTTTTTTATCTGAGAAATGTTGAGGAAGTGACGTAAATCATCTAGTTCGGAAATAATGTAATTGGTTATCATAAAATGATTTGTAGGAATCAGAGTGTTGGATGTCAAATATGAAAATTTTGAAATGGAGATGTGGTAAAGGTTTAAAATAAAATCGAGGGATAAATGTTATCAATTTAAAACAATCACAGAAAGTTGGTTATGGATAATTCATGGATGTATTTCAAAACTAATGAGGATGTTCGAGGTCAACCTAGTTTTGAGAACTTAGAAAATCTTGGTTATTGATTCTGGGGAAAACTTTTACTCTGAGGCGATGTGGAAATTTAGTAATGGAAAGAGAATTTTATAGAAATCAATGATTATGCAAAATTGAACTAGATATTGTAAGAAATGACTAGAGACAGATAGGACACAAGGATTTTAAGTTATAGGAATTATTTTGGATGAAAAAAATGTGTAAAATTCAAAAGGATAATAATTGAAGGTGAACGTTGAAGAAATGTGAAGGTTGATTTATAAAACGAGAATAAATTTTGTATGACATAGTGGTATTAGGGTTGAATAAATACGAGACTTGATTTAAACAAATACGAGGATTCCATAAACTGGATTTGGAGGTTTCGGATCTGATTAGAACGAGGTGAAAGAATTTGGAAACTTGATTAAATGGACAAGTGTTGATACCTAATTAAGAGGGGTATGCTTCGTGGAAAATGTTTTGGAAGTTTGGAATTTTGTATATGGTGATTGTGGTAAAGGTTTAGATGACTGAAGGATTATAAAATTTTGATGATAGTCATATGAAAGTTGATTTTCATATTGGGACTTGGAAAAAAAAAGAATATGGTTTGGCAAATGATAAACTGATAGTATTAGAGAGGGATGATTTGCTGACTTCGTATGAAATCTTTTCCTGTTTTCTCTAAAAGGGGTTTTTCAATATCATTGAATCCTAATTTCCTTAATCACGACCAAATCGAATTCGATTATCTTTTCTTATCATATTTATATCTTGGGTTGTAATTAATTGAATTAAATTGATTGTGACCTGAATCTCTATCCTTGTATGCTCGATCTCAGACTTTGTTGAACCTGTCCTCCATATTGCCTAAATCTTGATTTTCCCCAATTTGATCAACTTAGATCGTATCGAGACTAAATATTCTTAATACGTATTGTGATTGGAAATTTTCATGAAATTGGTTTTCATTCCTTAACTTTGATTCTGATTTTTTTTTTTTCTGAACCCTTTAAAGATAATGGGTAGTTACTTTATTTTTATTTTTATGATAAGTACCAGTTTTCATATAGGATGGTAGACGGCCTTACAGTTTTGATGGTTTGTTGTTTCTGTAACTTCTCTAGTTTAGCACCCTAGATTACTTGTATGTCTGTTACCCTATGACCGTTTTGGTATTAGCACGACTAGTATACTTAGATGAGACTTTCATTACCACCGTATGCCATGACCCTGTATGTCGTCCTTTTGATCACATGATTTATTTTAATCTGGGACTTTGATTGTGGGGGTTTGACCTAGAGGGAGTATGAACATTTTAATTTCGAGGACGAAATTTTTCTCAGGTGGGTAGACTTGTAACACCCAGTTTCCCAAATGAGGGTAATTTTGAAATTTTGTGTTTATAATTATTTTAATAATGATATTTAATTCATGATATGATTTTTGGTGATTTTAAATTATTTCAAAATTATTTAAATCAATGACTTGTGGTTTTGACGTTTTGCTAGTGAAACCCTAGAGATTGTTTGACCTAGAGCCCAACCATGTGATTATGATATTTTAATGTCATTTTTGGCCTAAGAATATTTTTGCATTTGACCTCTTTGAATTATTTTGATATTATTTTATTATTTATGATATTTTTTTGGGGTTATTTGAGTCGGGTTCGAATTTCAACTCAATCCGACTTGAAACGGGGACCCGGGGGTAGTTTGACTCTAGTGGGACCCATACACTAGTTAGGCATGGCCCACATGATATTAATTTTAGTTCACATGATAGAAATATTTTAGTTAGAGGTTAGACTAATTATTATGGATAAGGTTAGTGTGATTAGAGACTTTAGAATGACTAATTTAGCCCCAACCAATTAGCCCTTTCCTAATACTCATAGAATAGGTTAGTGGGGGCATTTTGGACCTTACCATAATAGGACAAATAGTCCCATATGGCTAGCCACTTTGGGAGAGGATAGGCTCAAGTTCATTTCATTATTCTCATCCACACTCTCTCTCTTGTTCTTCCCCAAATTTCTAGAGAGCAATCCCTAGCAATTTCTCTACCAAATCCTTTCATTTCGCCACCAAATCTTCTTCTTTCCTTCTCCATTCTAGCCAGGGAGGAAGCTACCCAAGTTTGGGAGGATTCGGAGCTCGTTCGTGTCCTTTTGGAATCTCTACGTGTCGGTGTCGCTCCGGGAAGGCTTTTCTTCGATTCGATCTAACGGAAGGTATAAATCCCTTTTTCTTTTCATTTTCTCATGCATATAGGTCTATTTTGAACCCATAGGAATGACCCCTATGGTTGTATCTCCATTTGTGTCCATTTCGTGTCCATTTAGAGGTCATAGGAGTGTCCTTTGTGTTGTGGTTGTGTCCATGTGAAAAAACCCCAAATTTGGACACACTATGTGTTGTTGTTATGTATGAATGAATTATTACATGTTTAATCTCATATTTTTGTATTGGAGATGTGTTCTATAGTATCTCATATATATATATTAGTGTAGAGAGTGAGTTCTTGATATATTATGTTATATACTTGTGTTCTTTTGTCTCAAACTACCCAAATCCGTCATGATTTTTATCCACGTTTTTAATTTCAGCCCTAACTTAGAAATGTCATAACTTCTAGATCAAAGCTCGGTTTGATCTTCCATTTTTTTAAAAGAAGCGAATTGAAGTTAGATTTCCAAAAACATATATTAATAGGCCTAATTCTTTATGTAACTTTCTGGAGAATTATTTGAGTGTCAGCTGTATGAAAGACAAACGCGTTCTCGGTGTTTTCGCGATTCCGGGAGTTTTCGAAAACGAAAACGCGATCCGTTTAAAGTTTCGGAAAGCTAACACATAGATCTATAATATACTTCAATCCTAGATTTTAATTCATGCTGAGATGGTACAGTATTGATTATTAGTAGGAGTTACTATTCGGCATATGTATACACTATGTATGACCATTTAACCCTCACTTACACTATGTTGACACTATCACACTTGACACTTTGTTCACTTACACTTTGACACTCTTTCATATGTATACACTATGTATGACCATTGAACCCTCACTTGCCCCTTTGTCATGTTCACATACACACACATAGCCTCTTAAATAAGTATTTATGAATACAGTTAACTTAGCTATGTATGTATATTATATATATGTTAGCATATTGTGTTGTAATATATAAGTTTATATAACCATTTGAAATGCCATGATTATAGACCTAATGTTGAATACCAATATATGCATGTGTATATATATGTAGACATATATAGCTTAAAGTAATAGATTACCTAGTGTATATCCAATGTGAATTCTTGCCTATTTGAGTATTGAATAATTGCATGCTATATAGAATTAGGTGTATATTGGCTTGTATAGCCTTGTATTGATGTGTGCTTGCTAGGATAGTCTTGGTTAGGCCTAGTAAGACTTGCTGGGTTAGGACTTGACCTAGTTTGACCTAGTTTGACTAGTGCAGTTGACCAGAGTTGACCAAGGGTTGACTTTGGCCTAGTTTGACCTAGATTCATGTAGAATGCATTGTAGTGCTTTATATTACCCTTCTGGACATGTTGTGACCTGTGCTGTTCTAAGTAGGAGCCAGACACCTCTTCTCGGACAGTATCTTTACCTTGGACATTCAGATATCAGACGAGTATATTCTCTGATCATTTTATATCCTGCTTAGAATTATTTCCTGCAGTAGATTACTTTACTTGTACTGTCACGATGGTCACACGGATTGGTACTATATGGATCCTTTCTTGAGATGTTATCCTTAGGGAGCATCGGGTACTCTATGTTCTGTACGTTTCACTTACATGGCGTATCACTATGCTTCTTAGTTCACTTGATTACTTGTGACATGTACCCTCATGATCACAGAGTCTCTTGAATCTTGCACTGTTGGGTAACCCTCAGAATCCCCATTTATGGGACATCCATGTATCACCCTTCGGGGGCCGTACATGGAATCATATAACATAACCTGGCTGGATCTTTGTGTATTGATTGGGGGTACGGGGGAGTAGAAGTGGACATGTGAATAATACACCAGTAGTATCTTCATTGAATCATTCCGTAGTGTCTTCATTGAATCATCCCAGGCCATTTACATGTTCATGTTGTACTCTGACTCACTAGTCACTGCTAGTTCTATATGTATAGTAGATATTTCTATTACAGTTCTCTCTCTGTTTTTATACTGCACTTCTTTCAGTACTTGTATCTTACTTTACTGCATGTTTATATTTTTAACCTGCTATGATCTGTTGAGATGTACTGTACTCGCTCCTGTCCTGACTGGACCTGTTGATAAATTTTACAGATAGCTTGGAGGTTGCCTGCTAGCTTAGAGGAGACACTTGAGAGGTTGTTTAAGTAGTTATTTCATTTTGTCTGGAGTTGTTTTACTTTGTGGATAACTGTATCTGTATTTTAGTTTTAAGATGTATTTTTAGGTTTTTGTATCTTAGACACTTAGACTTCTATCTGTTGTATCTCTTTTGGATTTCATATTTTATCTATCCTTATCATGCTCTACCTTAGATATGATTGAGTCTGTATCTGTTATGTCACCCCTATTCGGAGAGTATAAACTGCTTAGAGATATATTGTTAGATGTTTGTGACCTAGGACAGCGTTCTACCGCCGACACTGTGGCGTAGGCTGGGCGTTGTTACGTTCTCGTACCCTCACAGTGGGTGCGGATCGTGACAATGGGCCGAGTTAGGCTTAGGTTTAGAGAATTGGGGATTAGGGGTTTGGGTTTGCTAGGAATTGAGTTCTATGTGTAGGGCTTGGTGTCGAGGAGGGATGAGGACGTGTCCGTGTGTGGACACGAAGAAGATGACAATGTAATTGTAATGGAGAAAAATAGTGGAAAAGATTGAGACACGGACACGATGCACGCAATGATGTGGGTGGTGGAGAATTTTAAGGAGATGGTTGTGGAGAATTTGGAGTAATTTGTAGGATAATTACATGGAGGAGTACCTGTCTATTTATAGGATGTGGGAATTTCCATTTGGATAGGATTGTGGGAATTTTAAACCCAAAATAGATAATTCGCAACTTAATTTAAAATCAATTAAATCCAAATCCAAATACAAATCTAATTTAAATCTAATTAAATTTTTAGTTTAAAATCAAATGGGATAAATCAAATTTCTAATATTTAACTATTTAAATAAATCCATAAATTTAAATCAAGATTTAAATCGCCACAATAATTTTGAAATATATTTTCCAAAAATACTAATAATAATAATTTTGAAAATTATATTATTATTTAAAATAAACTAAGAAATAATTATGAAATATATATGTATTTACAAATAATATTTACATAAATATACTTTTCTAATATACCATTTTATAGGAAAAATTACTTATTATTATAACTGTATAAATGAAAGGCTTTTCATAATTAAGATCATAAACTTGAAAATGATAGCTAGAAATAATTATTATCTATATTACTTCGAAACTATAAAAATAAAAAAAATATTTTTCAAAAATATGTACGCTCGCACATATTCGCACTCGTCAAGCAATTACGAAAAATAAAATTTCGTGCGCGACGTACAATGCAACATACGCGACGTATAATATACAAAAAATTGGTATCAAATTTAATAAAAAATATAGTAGAAATTTAGGGGTTTTAAAAGATTCTTCACATTTTTGATAGAGGGTGATCCTTCAACTTATGAAGAAGCCATATCCTCTCCGGATGCCCCTTTCTGGAAAGATGTTATTAACAATGAGTATAACTCCATTATGGAGAATAACTCTTGGTTTTTAGCAGACCTATCTCTAGGTAGTAAACCCATAGGTTGTAAGTGGATCTTTAAAAAGAAACTTAGAGCCGATGGTACCATAAATAAATACAAGGCTAGATTAGTAGCTAAAGGTTTTACCCAGAAAAAATGATTAGATTATTTTGATACCTACTCTCCTGCAGCTAGAATTTCTTCTATTAGAACCCTCCTAGCCTTAGCTTCCATTCATGATATGATGATCCATCAAATGGATGTAAAGACAGCATTTCTAAATGGAGATTTAGAGGAAGAAATATATATGGAGCAACCTGAAGGTTTTATTGCTAAAGGCCAAGAAAACAAGGTTTGTAAATTAGTAAAATCTCTTTGTTGTCTAAAGTAAGCTACCAAGCAATGACACAACAAATTTGACAAAGTTATTATAGAATTTGGTTTTGTGCCAAATGAATATAACAAATGTTTGTATTCTAAAAATACAAATAAAAGTTGTGTTATCATATGCTTGTATGTTGATGATATACTTATTTTAGGATCTTCACTGGAATTGATAAATAACACTAAGAATTATTTATCTAACCAGTTTGACATGAAAGACCTAGGTGAAGCAAACCTGATCCTAGGAATGCAAGTGTCAAAATGCAAAGAGGACTATACTCTATCTTTAGCACATTCAATTGAGAAAATGCTAAGGAAGTTTGAGTACTTTGACAAAAAATCTGCCCTAACTCTTTATGACAGTAATGTTGTTCTAAAAAAGAATGAAGGATCGCCTATAGAAGAACATAGATATTCACAAATGATAGGGTCCCTTATGTACATAACTAATAGGACCAGACCTGATATTGCTTTTGCAATTGGGAGACTAAGTAGATATACTAGTAACCCAAATCAAACACATTGGATCGCTTTGGACAGAGTATTTAGATATCTTAAGGGAACTCTAGATTACAGACTTCATAGACACCATGATATTATAGAAGGTTACTCCGATGCAAATGTAATGACCATAGTTCGTATTACGTATATTGGTATACGTGTACGTATTTTAATTCATTGCATGTCTTATTACATGGTTTATCTTGGCATTTTATTTTGGTTTGGTTCGGTTTGCTTGGTTCGGCTTGGCTTAGTTTTTTATGAGGACCAACCCCACCTACCATCCCTCTCTTCCTTTATTAGCCGCCCACACACTCTCTCTCCTCATTTACTTCTTCATTAACTCTTTTTTTTCCTCACCATTACTCTCCACCTACCAGAGAGAGAGAGGCTTAGGCAAGTGCAGCTTACTTCATGGAGGAACTCAGTTTTTATTGTTCTATTGTCTTCTCCACGAGATCTTATGACACTTTAGTATTTAGCATTTTTAATTTTCATGGTTCATTTCATATAGATCTAAGCTTGTAGCACTTTCAGATTTCTTGGGTTTTGATCTATCTAACCTTATTATTTTCAAGTTTTGATGGTTCCATGTTGTAAAAAATTTCTTTCTGCCCCATTTTGACCTATGGAAGTCTGGATTCTGACCTTGAATGGAGGTTTTGTGGAGCTTGGAAGTCATGGATTCCATGGTTCTTCTTCTCGGAAAAGTGGAGAAGAAGAACGGTTCTCCTGCCGCATGGAAGTCTTAGCCGCATGGCTTTTCATGCGGCAAGTCTTCCTGGCCGCATGGCCCGAGCCACAGAAGCGCTCCTAGCCGCATGGTCTCCTCGAGCCGCATGGCTTGGATTGGCCTTGGCCGCATAGTTATCCTCGATTCATAGCCGCATGAACTCATTTATTCCCTGCCGCATATGCATGTAATTCTCCCCGAGCCACATAGCTCCTTAGCCGCATGAGTCTGCCTTCCCGAGCCGCATACGTCTGATACCCCTCAGCCGCATGAAACCCTTTCTCCGAGCCGCATGGGCCCCTGTTCCTCTTTGCCGCATAAGGCCCTGCTCCTTAGCCGCATGAGCTTGGGTCCCTTCAGCCGCATGAGCCGCATTCTCTTAACCTCATGAGACCCCAACTCCTCTCAGCCGCATAAGGCTCTGCTTTCCCGAGCCGCATGATCCCCCTCCTCCCCACTGCTGCATATGACCCGTTCCCCCATTGCCGCATAAGACTCTTATTTACCTTGCCGCATGAGCCTGTGTACCCCGAGCCGCATGAGATCCTCTCCCTTGCTGCATGGCCTTTTCCCGTATCCTTGCACCCTTTGTATTATATTGGAATATCATAATTATGCTCATATCTTATGACCCTCTGTATAACTTGGGTCCCTTGATAGAATACTTGAATCATGTAAATTTTGTACATGTTCCCTGAACACGATAGTGACCCGTAGTGGTACACTCTTGACAAGTAACATGACATGATAGTGGCCCGCCGTGGCGCACTCTTGACAAGTAATCCTGACATGATATACCTTGATATGCTGTTGCGATAACTAGCCTGACATGACAAGAATGATTGACCTGAATACCGTGGACGATTGTGTTTGTACAAATGAACCAGTATTGTCTTGCATCATGTCTAGGGTAGGGATCCCTGAGTACCACGTTCAGGGGTACCTACTGAAACTGACTAAGGCTAATAACTAGAATAACTCAGTAGTCATGAAGAGATTTCCCAGCTACAGACAATCCCGTTATCTGGACGCGCTTGTAGATTTGTAGCCTGCCGACGAGTATGGCACATTTCTAGCACACTGTCATGTGTTGCACCCTTCTTGAACGAATATTCGACCTGGATAACCTGGATGGTCTGCAGGGCTTGTGGCTGTTGGAATAATCTCATTGCATCTTGCTAGTAACTAGGCCTGTGATAACCATAGTTAGTTAAAGTATCAAGCCGTACTCATTGCTTGGCCGTAATTGATTGGATGGAGTCTATCCCAGCTTAGTCTTGTCCTGATCCTGTATAAGATTGTAACATGACATGATTATTTATGCTTACCTTAACAATAATGATCAGGGGCCAAGTTTTGTTCAGGCGAAGGGTTACAACCCCGGACCTTGTTTGGTTTAAGGATTGTAACCTGGCTCCCGGAGCAGTTCTGTGTCCTCTCTTCGTTTATTGTCTTATTGCATCCTATGTCATGCTCATCATGTTTTACTTTACCAACAGAAATTTGAGACGGATTTCTATTCAGGAGAAGGGTTACAACTCCGGTCCTTGTTTGGTTTAAGGATTGTGACCTAGCTACCTGAATAGTTTTCTCGTACTCAATTCACTATTTTTGGCTCTTTTATTATCAGTTTTCTTTATATATAATTAATTTTAATATCCATTTATTATATGATGGTTTTAGTTCCTAAGTGAAGCCTCCTTTGTGGCACTTGCTCTTTCTGGGGTCTGACCCAGCTGGTTTTGTATGGCCAGATACCGGAGCAGCTCCCAAGGATCTTCCTATCTTCTATCCAGATGGTGACCACCAGGCGTAACCAAGGCAACGAGTGGGTTCCTTTTGTTCTTCCACTTTATTGTATAAATATTCTTTTGAGGCGTTTAGCCGGCGAGCACGTGTTAGCTCGTATTGTACCTTTATTTACTGTCTGCCTACGGGCTGTAGCATGATTAAAAAATCCTAGGGTTGATCATGTATGACTGAGACTCTTTCTAGCCTTGACATTTTGTACGACTAGCTTCATGATCATCCAAATATATAATGTATGAGACGCCTTACTAATGTATATTTGGTGTTCTGATATCTTGTAACTGTTATTACTTGCTTGAGATTGAGACAATAGGCTTGTTTGTGAACTTAAGAGACTGATGGCTTGTAGTTAAACCCTCATGTATCTAGACAGCCGTGACCGTATAGCGAGATGGATTGCACTTCAATATAAGTAGCTGGCTATGTTCGTCCAAGCTCACCAGTATTTTGGTTCTGGGGCGTTACATGGTTTAAGTGGTGGTCTATACAGGTCTTGTAAATCAAGATATGTGAGGGTTTACCGAATAGATGTCTCAATCAGTACTCGCCCTTGATCTCTGCTCGTATCCTCTAAATCTCTGGATTCTTGACCTGATCATATGCTTGTATCTTTGATCTGTCCTGGACCTTCCTCATTGTTCCCTATGTCGTCTTCTTCAGCGGCATTGTTTCTAGTCCTACCGATCGGTAAGGCGGAGCACCTCTCGTGGACCAGCAGCAACCTGGAGATCAAGCCCAACATTCAGGAGCAGCCTCCAGAGTCATGCCTACTAGGGATCAAGAGCCACCAGTTCAGCCCATCCAGCCTGCAGAGCCTGATGATGGCACCTTGGTGGGTCTCATCAGGACATTATTAGTTTCTCAAGATCGTCGAGGCGATGCATTGCACCAGGCAGTGACAGATACTCTGACCAGAGGAAGTCATCAGGGTAACAGTGTGGCCAACAGTTTCAAGCGCTTGAACCCTCCCTTCTTCGATGGTAGTGAAGATGCTATTGTCGCAGATGCTTGGCTGCAGGATACAGAGGTGATTCTAGAAGCAGCCAAGACTCCAGAAGATGAGAAGGTGGCCGTGGTGCGCCTGCAGTTATTGGATCTAGCCCGCAGCTGGTGAGCGGCGCAGGCTATTAGATTAGTGGCAGTATTGTCTGGGCAGTATTTCGTTAGAGATTCCAGACCAAGTACTTCGATGCTGTAGCTCGGTACGACCTCCAGACGAGGTTCACTAATCTGAAGCAGATGGGCAGGACGGTTGACGGATATGCGGCCAAGTTTTCGAGACTTAGTCGGTTTGCTCCCACCTTGGTGGCGACCGAGTTTGATAGAGCCCAGCGGTTCCAGCAGGGGCTTCATCTAGAGATCTTATTGGCAGTAGAGCAATTTGAGCATCAGACTTTCGATGCAGTATTGAGAGCAGCTAGGAGGCATGAGTATACCTCCAAGAGGATCGTGGATAGGACCGGGGGTCGGAAGCGATCCTATAGCCAGATGAATCAGTCTTCAGCACCAGCCCCAGCAGCTAGGGCTTTGACCATTGGAGCTCCGAGGCGGACGGCCTCAGTGACGTCGGTTCAACATTCGACCCCGACGTACCCTCAGCAGCAGAAGCAAAAGTACTCTTCCACAGTGGGATGTTCACATTACGGGAAGCCATGACATATGGTGGCAGAATGTCACAGGGTACAGGTATTGTGTCTGGCTTGTGGAGCAGCAGATCACAAGATAGGACCCTGCCCGAATAGGGGTAGTTCATCATCTTCCAACTTTACTAGTCCTTCAATGAGAGGACTAGAACCAGTCCAGCAGCAGCAGTATCAGCCTCAGAGGCTATTACCGCCTCAGGTTCAGGCATTCCAGCAGCAACACCCCCAGCAGTATGCACAAGCCCAAGCCCTGAGTCAGAGCAGGCAGCGAAGATTTCAGCAGAGGGGACCCGCACCCAGAGGACATGGTCAGGCAATGGTGATGACCGTAGAAGAAGGATTGGCACCAGGTGAGGTAGTGACATATACTATTCTCGTCAACACCTTTTCGGCTTCAGTGTTATTTGATTCTGGTGCATCGTATTCATTTATGTCTGCACAATTCACGACACGGATAGGACTGGAGCCCGAGTCATTATCAGTAAGGCTCAATATACTTACTGGTAATGGTCTTGTAGGAGTAGATATAGTATTTTTCTCGTATCGGATCATAGTTAGCGGTAGAGAATTCCCTGCTAGATTGATAGAATTTCCGATGGCCGATTATGATGTGGTCTTAGGGATGGATTAGTTGAGAGACCAGTATGCTAGGATAGACTGCCATATTGGTAGGGTTATTTTTAGCATTCCAGGCGAGCCAGAGTTTTTCTTTTTCCGAGGCAAAGTTGAACCTTCTTCTCCAGTATTGCGGATGGCAGTAGCAGCAGTGCAGTTGTCCCGGATAGTCGAGGAGTTTCCAGATATTTTCCCATAAGAGATTCTAGGAATGCCGCCAGAGCGAGAGATCGAGTTTAGTATCGACTTGATCCCAGGGATAGCCCCAGTGTCAGAGAGAGTCTACAGGATGGCACCGTCAGAGTTAGAGATATTGTATAAGATGATTGAAGAACTCAGGACCAAGGAATTCATTCGTGCTAGTGGATCGCCTTGGGGAGCCCCGATGCTTCTTATGAAAAAGAAGGATGGTACGTCCAGGTTATGTGTAGATTATCGTACCTTGAACTCAATGACAATCAAGAACAGATACCCTCTCCCGAGGATAGATGACTTGTTTGATCAACTCAAAGGGGTAGCAGTATTCTCGATAATTGACGTACGGTCAAGATACCATCAGATCAGAGTCAGAGAGCAGGACATCCCGAAGATAGCTTTCAGATCTAGATATGGGCAATGGGAGTTCCTTGTTATGCCATTTGGAGCAACCAATGCGCCGACCGTATTCATGGACCTCATGAATCGTATCTTCATGGCATATTTGGATCAGTTCATGATTTCATTCATAGACGACATCCTTGTCTACAGCAAGAGTGAAGCGGAGCATGAGCAGCATCTCAGAGTTGTCCTCCAGATTCTCAGAGAGCACCAGTTGTATGCTAAGTTCAGTAAATACGAGTTCTGGTTCGATCGCATTTCGTACTTGGGTCATATCATCACCAGAGGAGGAGTAGAAGTGGATCTCCAGAAGATCGTGGCTATTGAGACATGGCCAGTACCTAGCACAGTTGCAGAAGTTCACAGTTTCCTTGGCTTGGCCGGCTACTACCGGCGAATTGTTTCAAACTTTGCTCGAATTTCTGCGCCATTGACCCAGTTGACCCGCAAGGATGTACAGTTTGCTTGGACAACAGAGTGTCAGGATTCTTTTGAGAAGTTGAAGCGAGGCTTGATGGCGGCACCCATTCTCATGCTTCCAGATGGAACCGGAGGATTCTCAGTGTATTGTGATGCTTCAGGCAGAGGTTTAGGATGTGTTTTGATGCAGCATGGGAAGGTAATAGCTTATGCGTAACGATAACTTTGTGATCATGAGAGGAATTATCCAACCCATGACTTGGAATTGGCAGCGGTAGTGTTTGTACTTAAGCTCTGGAGACACTACTTGTATGGAGATAAGATGGAGATTTTCACCGACCACAAGAGCCTGAAGTATGTGTTCACTCAGAAGGATCTTAACATACGTCAGAGAAGATGGCTAGAGCTGCTTGTGGATTATGATGCCAACCTGCAGTATCATCCTGGGAAGGCCAACGTCGTTGCAGATGTATTGAGCAGAAGAGCTGGAGTATATTTTCTAACAGCGCAAGTAGAGTTGTTAGCAGATCTTCAGAAGATGGGTATAGAAGTTGTCCTTCCTACCAGTGTGGCATTGATGGCCAGTATGTAAGTTCAGTCCACTATAGTCGAGAGGATCCGGATGGCGCAATCAGCAGATTCTAAGCTTCAGCGGCTCAGAGCAGAGTGTGAGGCAGGACGAAGACCAGAGTTATGCATTCATAAAGATGGTACACTTCGACATGGAAAGCATCTTTGTGTATCCAGTGGTGATATCAGACATGAGATCATGGCCGAGGCTCACAGTTCTCAGTATTCGATTCATCCGGGCGGTACGAAGATGTACCGTGATATTCGTCAGCACTTTTGGTGGAATGGAATAAAGAGGAAGATAGCCCGATTTGTCTCTCGGTGTTTGGTTTGCCAACAAGTTAAAGCTGAACATTAGAGGCCAGCTGGACTTCTTCAGCCCTTGCCAATTCCAGAAAGGAAGTGGGAGCATATAACCATGGATTTTATGACCGGATTACCTAGGTCCCCGGCCGGTAGAGATGTTATTTGGGTTATTATAGACAGGCTCACGAAGGTGGCTCACTTTCTCCCATTCAGAGTTGGTCAGCCGACGGCTCAGCTAGCAGAGATGTACCTCAGACAGATCGTCAGACATCACGGTGTGCTAGTCAGTATCACCTCGGACGGAGATTCAAGATTCATGTTGCACTTTTGGCGCAGCCTGCAAGAGAGTTTGGGAACTCACCTCCAGTTCAGCTCAGCTTATCATCCGCAGATAGATGGTCAGTCAGAGCGTACCATACGAACCTTGGAAGATATGTTGAGATCTTGTACACTCGACTTTGGTGGTTTGTGGGAAGATCACCTGCGCCTGGTAGAGTTCTCGTACAACAACAGTTTCTAGGCCAGTATCCAGATGGCACCATTCGAGGTACTATATGTAGGAAGTGCAGATTCTCGCTAGCATGGGACGATGTTGGAGAGAAGTAGATGCTCAATCCAGAAATGATTGCCCAGACAGTTGAGGTGGTCAGAAGGGTCAGAGATAATCTTCGAGTTGCCCAAGATCGCCAGCGTCATTGGGCCGATTCTCATCGGCGCCCTCTTGAATTCTCGGTCGGCAACCATGTATTCCTGAGGATTTTGCCTAACCGTGGCGTCATTCATTTCGACGTACGGGAAAAGCTTAGTCCTAGGTATATAGGGTCGTTTGATATTCTGGAGTGAGTAGGTGATGTATCCTATCGTCTCGTTCTTCTGTCGTCGCTAAGTGAGGTGCATGATGTCTTCCATGTATCCCAACTACGATGGTATATCCCGGATCCTAGCCACATCCTGGATTATTCAGAATTGGTTGTTGGTACCAACCTTTCGTATGAGGAGAGGCACGTATCTATATTTGACCGGAGAGAGAAGATACTCAAGAACAAGACTATTAGTTTAGTCTGTGTTGCTTGGGGTCATCACTCTTTGGGTGAGTCAACGTGGGAGCGTGAGGATGATATCCGATCGCGATATCCCAAAATGTTTGACTCGTAAGGTATAATGTCCTTCTTATGCCTTATGCTCTCGATTCCTTGCTTGCATGAATGATTGCTTGATTGATTGTTTGGTTATAGCTTATCTGTGACTAGTATAGCATATTCTTGCCTTTCTAGCCTCTTAATTAAATTTTGATGACGGAATTCTTTTAAGGTGGGTAGAGTTGTAACGGCCATAGTTCGTATTATGTATATTGGTATATGTGTACGTATTTTAATTTATTGCATGTCTCATTGTATGGTTTATCTTGGCATTTTATTTTGGTTCGGTTCGGTTTGCATGGTTCGGCTTGGCTTGGTTTTTCATGAGGACCAACCCCACCTACCACCCCTCTCTTCCTTTATTAGCCGCCCACACACTCTCTCTCTCCTCATTTACTTCTTCATTAACTCTTCTTCTTCCTCACCATTACTTTCCACCTACCAGAGAGAGAGAGGCTTAGGCAAGTGCAGCTTGCTTCATGGAGGAACTCAGTTTTTTTTGTTCTATTGTCTTCTCCACGAGATCTTATGACACTTTAGTACTTAGCATTTTTAATTTCCATGGTTCATTTCATGTAGATCTAAGCTTGTAGCATTTTCATATTTCTTGGATTTTGATCTATCTAACCTTGTTATTTTCAAGTTTTGATGGTTCCATATTGTAGAAAATTTCTTTCTGCCCTATTTTGACCAATGGAAGTCTGGATTTTGACCTTGAATGGAGGTTTTGTGGAGCTTGGAAGTCATGGATTCCATGGTTCTTCTTCTCGGAAAAGTGGAGAAGAAGAACAGTTCTCCGACCGCATGGCAGTCTTAGCCGCATGGCTTTTCATACGGCAAGTCTTCCAGGCCGCATGGCCCGAGGCGCAGAAGCGCTCCTGGCCGCATGGTCGCCCCGAGCCGCATGGCTTGGATTGGCCTTGGCCGCATAGCTATCCTCGACTCATAGCCGCATGAACTCATTTATTCTCTGCCGCATATGCATGTAATTCTTCCCGTGCTGCATATCTCCTTAGCCGCATGAGTCTGCCTTCCCGAGCTGCATGCGTCTGATACCCCTCAGCCGTATGAAACCCTTTCTCCGAGCCGCATGGGCCCACGTTCCTCTTTGCCGCATAAGGCCCTGCTCCTTAGCTGCATGAGCTTGGGTGCCTTCAGTCGCATGAGCCGCATCCTCTTAACCTCATGAGACCCCAACTCCTCTCAACCGTATAAGGCTCTGCTTCCCCGAGCCGCATGAGCCCCCTCCTCCCTACTGCCGCATATGACCCGTTCCCCCAATGCCGCATAAGACGCTTATTCATCTTACCGCATAAGCCTGTGTACCCCGAGCCACATGAGACCCTCTCCCTTGCTGCATGGCCTTTTCCTATAGCCTTGCACCCTTTGTATTATATTGGAATGTCACAATTATGCTCATATCTTATGACCTTCTGTATAACTTGGGTCCCTTGATAGAATACTTGAATCATGTAAATTTTGTATATGTTTCCTGAACACGATAGTGACCCGTAGTGGTGCACTCTTGACAAGTAACATGACATGATAGTGGCCAGTCCTGGCGCACTCTTGACAAGTAATTCTGACATGATATACTTTGATATGTTGTTGCGACAGCTAGCCTGACATGACAAGAATGATTGACCTGGACACCGTGGACGATTGTGTTTGTACAAATAAACCAGTATTGTCTTGCATCATGTCTAGGACAGGGACCCTTGAGTACCACGGTCAGGGGTACCTACTGAAATTGACTAAGGCTAATAATTCGAATAAATCAGTAGTCATGAAGAGATTTCCCAGCTACAGGCAATCTCGTTATCTGGGCGCGCTTGTAGATTTGTAGCCTGCCGACGAGTGGGACACATTTCCAGCACACTGTCATGTGTTGCCCCCTTCTTGAACGAATATTCGACCTGGATAACCTGGATGGTCTGCAGGACTTGTGGCTGTTGGAATAATCTTATTGCATCTTGCTAGTAACTAGGCCTGTGATAACCCTAGTTAGTTAAAGTATCAAGCCGTACTCATTGCTTAGCCGTGATTGATTGGATGGAGTCTAGCCCAGCTTAGTCTTGTCCTGATCCTGTACAAGATTGTAACATGACATGATTATTTATGCTTACCTTAACAATAATGATCAGGGGCCAAGTTATGTTCAGGCGAAGGGTTACAACCTCGGTCCTTGTTTGGTTTAAGGGTTGTAACCTGGCTCCCGGAGCAGTTCTGTGTCCTCTTTTCGTTTATTGTCTTATTGCACCCTATGTCATGCTCGTCATGTTTTACTTTACCAACAGGAATTTGAGACGGATTTCTATTCAGGAGAAGGGTTACAATTCCGGTCCTTGTTTGGTTTAAGGTTTGTGACCTGGCTACCTGAATAGTTTCCTCGTACTCAATTTACTGTTGTTGGCTCTTTTATTATCAGTTTTCTTTATACATAATTATCTTTAATATCCATTTATTATATGCTGGTTTTAGTTCCTAAGTGAAGCCTCCTTTGTGGCACTTACTCTTTCTGGGGTCTGACCCAACTGGTTTTGTATGGCCAGATACCGGAGCAGCTCCCGAGGATCTCCCTAACTTCCAGCCAGATGGTGACCACTAGACGTAACCAAGGAAACGAGTGGGTTCCTTTTGTTCTCCCATTTTATTGTATAAATATTCTTTTGAGGCGTTTAGCCGGCGAGCACGTGTTAGTTCGTATTGCACTTTTATTTACTGTCTGCCTACGGGCTGTAACATGATTGACAAATCCTAGGGTTGATCATGTATGACTGAGACTCTTGCTAGTCTTGACATTTTGTACGACTAGCTTCGTGATCATCCAAATATGTAATGTATGGGACGCCTTACTATTGTATATTTGGTGTTCTGATATCTTGTAACTGTTATTACTTGCTTGAGATTGAGACAATATGCTTGTTTATGACCTTAAGAGACTGATGGCTTGTAGTTAAACCCTCATGTATCTAGACAGCCGTGACCGTATAGCGAGGTGGGTTGCACTTCAATATACGTAGCTGGCTATGTTTGCCCCCGCTCTCCAGTATTCTAGTTCTGGGACATTATTACATATTGGGTAACTGATTCATATGATGTGAAATCCACGATTGGATATGTTTTATCCTAACAGGAGCTGCAATGTCCTGGGGGTCATGTAAACAAACTATTATTTCTAGGAGTACAATGGACTTTGAAATGATAGCTTTGGACACTACTTGTACAGAAGCCGAATGACTTAGAAATCTTATTATGCATATACTTGTTTATGTTTATCCTATTCCTACTATTTCTATAAATTATGATGATAAATCTGTTATAGAACTACTAAAGCATGATTCTGTGAATGCTAAGATGAACATGCACCTACAGCTGCATTTCAAGTCAATAAAGAGCCTATTGGGCAAGTATGTGGTTCTTAACTATATAAAGTCAGAAAGAACCTTGCAGACCACTTGACGAAGGGTCTGTCTAGGACATTGATTCTAGAATCATCGAGGGGGATGGGGTTAAGCCCATAGTATAGTCAACTGTCATGCCCCAAAACCAGAATACTGGAGAGCGGGGGACAGACACAGCCAGCTACGTACATTGAAGTGAATCCCACCTTGCAATACAGTCACGGCTGTCTAGATGCATGAGGGTTTACTACACGCCATTAGTCTCTTAGGGTCAAGAACAAGCCTAGTGTCTCAATCTCAAGCAAGCAAGTAAATGTAACAAGATGGTAGATCATCAGACATACAAGATAAGGCGTCCCAAATATTACATATTCAGATGATCATAAAGTTAGTCATACAAAATGCGAAGACTAGTAAGAGTTTAGGTCATACATGATCAACCCTAGGATTTGTCAATCATGTTACAGCCCTTAGGCAGACAGGAATATGAATTCAATACGAGCTAACACTTGCTCGGCGGCTAAACACCTCAAAAGAATAATTTACAATAGAGTGAGAGAGCAAAATAAAACCCACTCGTTGCTAGGGTTGCGCCTAGTGCTCACCATCTGGCTGGAAGGCTGGAAGATCCTCGGGTGCTACTCCGAAATCTGGCCATACAAAACCAGCTGGGTCAGACCCCAGAAAGAGCAAGTGCCACAAGGGAGGCTTCACTTAAGAACTAAAACCAGCATATTAGCACATGAGACATAAAGGATAATAAAATACATGAGTTAAAAAAAATAAGGTGATAAACGATAAGACAACTAAGGGACTATTCTGGTAGCCAAGTTACAACCCGTAAACCAAACAAGGACCGGGGTTGTAATCCTTCACTTGAACAGAGCTTAGTCTCCAACCAATTATCGACAAGAGTAAAGCATAACAGTAATGTACAGAAATAACCATACAGTGGTCTTGTCTAGGCAAGACTAGACTGGACTCCATCCATCAATCACGGCCAAGCAATGAGTACGGCTTGATACTTTAACTAACTAGGGTTATCACAAGCCTAAATACTAAAAAGATGCAATGAAATATTCCAACAGCCACAAGCCCTACAGACTTAATCCAGGTTATCCGGTCACAAGTTGAGAGAGTTGGATTAGGTGACTTGGGAGTGTAACACATGACAGTGTGTTGGAAATATGCCCTACTCGACGGCAGGCTACAAGTCCAATTAGAGCGTCCAGATAACGGGACTGCCTGTAGCTGGAAAATCTCTTTATGAACTACATGATCAATCTAGTCTTTATCCTAGTCAGATTCAGTATGAATCCCTGACCATGGTAACCAGGAATTCATGTCCTAGACATGATGCAAGACGAAACATGTAGCTTATACAAGGAAAAACACCCACGGTGTCAAGACAAAAGTTACTTAGCAAGTCAAGATTGCCGTCACAACAGCATATCAAGATTATCATGTTCGGTTTACTTATCAAGAGTGCACCACGACGGGCCACTATCATGTCATGTTACTTGTCAAGAGTGCACCACGACGGATCACTATCCAGAATCATCATGTCAAGTTACTTGTTACTTGGTAAGAGTGTGCCTTAACAGGCCACTATCGCATTCTATCCTTATATTATCATGAGTGAGAGAAACTTACATAAAAATAGTTAGTGACATATTCTTGAAGCCCAAGAAAAGATCTACAACTTTTATGTTGGGAGTTGGAAAACATTCTGGCCATAAATCCACCAAATAGGACATAAAATAGCAAAAAACAGCCAAAATAGGCACTATGCGGCATTCTGCGGTACTATGCAGCCTTCTGCGGCACTATGCAGCCTTCTCTGGCACTATGCGGTATCATGACCCACACCCAGAGAAAGGGCACGAGAAGTGAAGTACGCCCAGCCTACGCCGCAGTATCGGCTGTAGAACGCTGTCCTGTGTCACAATATTTAATACAGTCTAGAATATGCTCCGAATGGAGAGTAAAATAATAAGTAACTCAATCACAACAACTAAGATAGAATAGAAGAATAAATCTCAAAAGAGTCACAGATATAAGTAAAAGTCTAGGTGTAAACCACCAGAACAAATCTCAAGTACAACTCATAATGTCTCAAATAAAGACAATAAAATACTAAGTCTCAGCTAGACTATGGGCAAGTCCTCAGCGACTGCTGGATCCTCCTGAGGGTCCATGTCACCAGTGTCACCTAAGCCAGTGCCATAATAAGTAGGACAGAGCTCTTCATCATCACCTGTAAAATTTTTAACATGCTCAATCAGGACGGAACGAGCACATATTTCTCATAACAGTTCATATCAGGGTTGGACATATAAAGCAAGCTATAGAAAATTATACATGAAACGTTGTAAAGAAAATCAATAAGAGAGAGAATATCAAGAGTAGATATGACTATGATAAATAGAGAAATGTAACTATCTACGTGGTTTAGAGCATAAAATTGGTTATGTAAACAGGTTGGGTTGCACATGGATAAACTATGGAGTTGCACCTGGATACCTATTGGGAATAATGATCACATAACCAACTACACTCTCCCTGCCCCCAATTAATACACAAGGATCAAGACATGATATGTTATTGCACATGGATAACAACTACTTTATACATGGAGCTCATATGGTCATGAGTGTACATGAATAATATATGAGTGTACATGGATA
>JANAVB010008599.1:9601241-9643741 GCA_029216955.1 Iris pallida
TCCCAGGTCCCAATAAAGCTCGCTCTCCAACATCATCCCAAGACAAGGGAGTACGACATCTACGCCCGTATAACGCCTCGAATGGTGACATACCAATGCTGGCCTGGTAACTGTTGTTGTATGCAAACTCCACCAAGTGCAGATGATCCTCCCATGATCCTCCAAAATCCAGAACACAAGTCTGCAGCATGTCCTCGAGAGTCTGAATAGTCCTCTCCGACTGTCCGTCCGTCTGAAGGTGGTATACAGTACTAAATTTGAGCTGAGTGCCCAAACTAGTCTGCAGACTCTGCCATAAATGGAAAGTAAAGCGACTATCCTGATCCGAGACAATGCTCACCGGAACTCCATGTATCCTGACAGTCTGTCGCATATACAACTCTGCTAGCTTCTCAATAGACGTTCCTACTTTGAATGGCAAAAAGTGGGCCGATTTGGTCAACCTGTCCACGATGACCCAAACCGCATCTTTCCCTCCTGGTGAACGCGGTAATCCATAAACAAAATCCATCGTGATGTGCTCGTACTTCCACTCCGGAATGGTCAATGGCTACAACAGTCCTCCTAGCCTATGTCTCTCTGCCTTAACCTGCTGACAGACTAGACACCTGGCTACAAAGCGTGCTACCTCCCGCTTCATCCCATACCACCATACATGTTCTTTCAAATCTCTATACATCTTATTGGCACCTAGATGCATAGTATACAGAGAGCGATGGGCCTCCTGCATGACCTGCTCCCGAAGCTCTCCGTTAGGCACACACAGTCTGGAACCGTGCCTCAAGATGCCGTCCTCTGCAATGACGAACTCCTCATCTGCCAATCATGCTCGAATATGCTCTCGGATATACCGTAAAGTAACATCATCGAACTGAGCTGACTTGATCCTCTCTATCAAGTCTGACTGAATCTAAAGGCCCCACATCTGCATCTGAACTCCTGGCACGATCACCTCGATCCCCAAGCTCTCCAAATCTGCTAATAAGTGACGATCCATCGTCAAGCAAATAGCTACCAGATACATACTCAAGGCATCGGCAACCACGTTGGCCTTTCCTGGATGGTACTACAATAAAATGTTGAAGTTCTTCATCAACTCCAACCATCTGCACTGCCTCATGTTGAGCTCTTTCTGTGTAAACACATACTTCAAGCTCTTATGGTCTGTGAAGATCTCCACACGCTCTCCATATAGATAGTGCTTCTACAGCTTTAGAGCAAAGATAATTGCCGCCAACTCCAAATCATGGGTAGGGTAGTTCTTCTCATACGAACGTAACTGCCTGGATGTATAGGCAATCACCTTCCCATATTGCTGCAAGACACAACCCAAACCCTTTCCTGAGGCGTCACTGTAGATAGTGAACCCGCCTGATCCTTATTGCAATGTCAAAACCGGGGCTGTCGTCAGTCATTTCTTCATCTCATCAAAAGCAACCCGACACTCCTCTGACCAGACAAACTCTGCGTCCTTCCGGGTCAGCCTAGTCAATGGCTCTGCAATTCGAGAGAAATCCTGAACAAACTATATGTAGTATCCTGTCAATCCCAGAAAGCTCCTGATCTCTGCGACTGAACTCGGTGCTGTCCATGCCTTAACTGCTCTGATCTTCTTCGGGTCGACTGAGATCCCATCTTCGGTCACCATATGACCTAGGAAATCAACTCGATCTAAGAAGAACTCGCACTTCGAGAGCTTGCCATAAAGCTGCTCCTTCTTGAGAGTCTCCAGAACCACTCTCAAATGCTCCTCATGCTCCTCCGGGGTCTTCGAATACACCAAAATGTCATCGATGAACACCACCACAAACTTGTCCAAGTACTGGTGGAACACCTTGTTCATCATGTTCATGAACACCGTCGGGGCGTTAGTTAACCCAAACGGTATTACCATGAACTCAAACTGGCCATACCGAGTCCTGAAAGCTATCTTCAGAATATCCTCCTTCTTCACCTTCACCTGATGATAGCCTGACCTCAGATCAATTTTGCAAAATACCTTCGCTCCGCTCAGCTGATCGAACAGATCATCGAACTACGGCAGCGGGTATTTGTTCTTGATCGTGAGGCTGTTGAGTACCCTGTAGTCGATACACATCCGTACCGATCCATCCTTCTTCGGTACAAAGAGTACTGGCGCACCCCATAGTGAAGAACTCGATCTGATGAAGCCCTTGTCCTGCAACTCATCCACCTGCTTCTTCAACTCCACAAGCTCACTGTTGTTCACTCTATAGACATACTGAGATATCGGCTCTACGTCGGGTACCAAGTCTATAGAGAACTCCACATCCCTGTACGGAGGCAACCCTGCAACTCCTCCGGAAACACATCCATAAACTCAACTATCAGTGGATGTGGCAAGCTCTGCTCCTCTGCTGAAACTCTACAAAAAACTTCGCTGCTCTGCTCTGACTCCCGCCTGGTGAACTTGAACTCTGGCTCTCCTAGCATGCTGAAAAGAACCCTACCACCACGATAATCTATACTAGCATGGTGCCTGCTCAACTAATCCATACCGAGTACAATATCGTAGTTTAGTAATGGCATTACGAGCAGACTCACATCCAATTCTCAGCCTCCCAAAACTACTCTCTGATCCTTACAAACAACACGGACGAGGATAATACCACCCCTAGTCATGATCTTGTAAGTCCTAGGCAAAGGTTCAAAAGAAAGCTGGTGTCTAATGGAAAATGATACAGACACAAAGCTATGGAAAGCACCCGAATCAAATAATGTGAATACGGAAAAAGAGTCCTTAAGAACAGAACTTGCTATTAGATCGCCTACTGCCTCGGTATCCTCCGCTGCCATGGCGAAAGCTCGCCCCTGCTGACCTCCTCTAGTCTGCTGCTGGTGCTGGACAAACTTTTGCTGCTGAGTCGGCAATGGTCCCCTCTGCTGCTCCACTGGAGCCTTGGTTCCTGCTCCCTGTCCTTTATGTCCGAAAGCCTCAGGACACTCCCTCAACTGATGCTCCGATGAACCGCAGAGTAGGCACTTGCCTAGCCTCTTCCTGCACTCATTCCACGCATACCTTGGCTTCTTGCAGAAGTCACAAATAGTGGCCTGCTGCTGTCTCGGTGCCTGCTGACCCTGTCTCTGTTGTGCCTGCAGGAACGGCCTATGCTGCTGTTGGAAAGGCCTCTGCTGATGCTGCGACTGAAAATGGGGCTTCTTGGCCGGTCCTCCACTGCTACCGGCTGTATGTGAAGTACGACCTCGCTTCTGCTTCAGCTCCAGATCATCCTCTGCTGCCATGGCTCCCATCAAAATCTCCTCAAATGTAGCATTCCTGTTGCTCTTGGTTAAGGACTTGACTTCCTTAACCAAGCCCTTCATGAATCTCCTAGCCTTCGCTGTCTCGCTAAGGCCCTCCACAAATCTGCCCAGGCGACAGAACTCTCCGGCGTACTCCTCTACTGTCTGGTTCCCCTGAACCAGGTTCTCTTACTGCGTCTCCAACGCGCCAAGTCCAGTGTCGGGGAAGAACTTCTCCTTGAAAAGTTTCTTAAAAGCCTCCCAAGTTTGCCCCATAGTACCAACCCTAGGGTCGGTCTGGTACCAAGTGCTGGCAAGGTCCTGTATCATGCTGCCCGTTGCTTCCATCTGGAGTCTAGTCGGTATCTCTGTGAGATAAAAAATCTCCTCTATGTGTTCGATCCAGTCGTCCGCGTAAAGGATACCCTCCGTACCTTTGAAGTCTCGCGACCTTATCTTCTGGAAATCCTGAATACTTGGAGTCCTCGGCTGGTATGGCTGGATCTGCCCTTCTTGGGGTTGGGCAGTCACCTTCTCTACTGCCACCATCGCTAACTGGTGGGCATTATCAATGCCCTGTATTGTGTCCTCTGCCTGGCGTCGCTGCGTCTCCATCATCTGTTGCATGAAGGTGAAACACTGTGCTACATCAACTGTCCCCTGGGGCGGTGGTGGTATCATCCCCTGAACTCCTGGGGTAGTCCTCGGAACTGGTGGAGAAGCACCCCCAAAGTTGCAGACGGGTCCACCTGAGCGGGAACAAGAGGCACTGTGGTCCCTGGGTCCTGCTGAGTCGGACGAGAAGTAGCAGACCTCTCAGTAGTATCCCTAAGACCAGACGCTGCGATCGTGTCTCCACCATCCTGAAGACAGATCAAACAAGGAATCAATTACTGAAAAAGAAGCAAAATCATCAAAGGAGGACAGTTGTTTTCAAAAGGAGACTAGTAACAGCAAGAATTTGATAAGAGTTTTCCTAACGTGATTGAGTACCTTAACTTATATCTTATATCTTACTGTAGGCTGTAATGATACTCTAGTTCGAGTACCACTACGAAATCACACTAGTTGTGATTGGACCTGCATGGGCCACCACTAAAAATGTGTCACGACCCGCACCCAGTGAATGGGCACGAGAAGTGAAGTACGCCCAGCCTACGCCGCAGTTTCGGCGGTAGAACGCTTTCGTGAGTCACAATATTTAATACAGTCTAGAATATGCTCCAAATGGAGAGTAAAATAATAAGTAACTCTATCACAACAACTAAGATGGAATAGAAGAATAAATCTCAAGAGAGTCACAGATATAAATAAAAGTCTAGGTGTAAACCACCAGAACAAATCTCAAGTACAACTCATAATGTCTCAAATAAAGATAATAAAATACTAAGTCTCAGCTAGACTATGGGCAAGTTCTCAACGACTGTTGGATCCTCCTGAGGGTCCATATCACCAGTGTCACCTAAGCCAGTGCCATAATAAGTAGGGCAGAACTCTTCATCATCACCTGTAAAATTTTCAACATGTCCAATCAGGACGGAACGAGCACATATCTCTCACAACAGTTCATATCAGGGTTGGACATATAAAGCAAGCTATAGAAAATTATACATGAAACGCTGTAAAGAAAATCAACAAGAGAGAGAATATCAAGACTAGATATGACTATAATAAATAGAGAAATGTAACTATCTACGTGGTTTAGAACATAAAATTGGTTATGTAAACAGGTTGGGTTGTACATGGATAAACTATGGAGTTGTACATGGATACCTACTGGAGACAATGATCACATAACCAACTACACTCTTTCTGCCCCCAATTAATACACAAGGATCAAGACATGATATGTTATTGCATATAGATAACAACTACTTTATACATGGAGCTCATATGGTCATGAGTGTACATGAATAACATATGAGTGTACATGGACAAATATGAATACATAGAGTACATGATGAACAAGATAAAGTACATGAACATGATATACTCGATGTATTCGAGGGGATAACATCGCATGAAAATATCCATAGGGTACTAATCCGTGTGAACATCGTCTCAGCATCAAGTATACTAGTCTATAACAAGAGAACATATCCAAACAAGTATGAAAAGATCAGAGAATGTACTCGCCTGGCAAACTGAACTGCTGATGATGAAGCGTAGCTAAACTGGGGCAATATAAACCTATTTAAAGTATACACATGTCACAACCAAGTCTAAAATATCAAAAGAAATAGCTACAATGCAAGACTACATGCTTCTAGGTCCCTTTTGGTCAAAGTCAACCCTTGGTCAACTCTGGTCAAACCTGGTCAAACATTGGTCAACTAGTTCGTCTACTAATTTTTAGGTCATACACAAAATTCTAGGTCATTCGGAGTTCGTTTGAGTCGATTTGGATCAAGTTTGACCCAAAGTTGACTTTTGTCAACTTGGTCAACTTGTCGGCCAATTAGACTAAACTAGGCTCCAAATGACAAACCAAATCTGTCATAGGACTTCTATGGTTACAACCACAACTATGATCTACTCTAAGATGGGTTCTCAAGCATACTAACTATACACATATAGGTATATATACATACACATGTATTCACAACACAAGCCTACTCTTATTTCTAACGAATGGTTGTGTGTGTGATGCCTGTAGGTTACTGAAGTGAGTCAAAACTGAGATTAAAACCATCAAAGCTCAACCATGGTATGCCTCATTTTAATATACTCTTATATACATATAAAAAAAATAGGAAAACTATGTATATATCCATACATGTGCTCATTTAGAAGAAATAACACATGGTTTGAAATAGTTCTAATGAATCAAAATCTGGGATTAATTTCCCTCGATCCATTCTCAACATATATGCTTGCAATGGGCTTCAACGGAGTCTTACTTATATATATATATATATATATATATATATATATATATATATATATATATATATATATATATATATATATATATATATATATATATATATACAAAGAAAAGCACATATGCTCATAATTGATAGAAAAATATGAAATAAATCCAAGAGTTGGTTCTCACAAGTCCAAAATCTCATATACATACTAAAAACCCAGATTTTATAAGTTAAATTCCTGGAAAACAAAATATCATATTCAAACTCAAATTTGCATTTAAAGGAAAAACCCATTTTTCACACAATGATCCAAAATGAGATATACACAAAATGAACCCTCGAAACTCGGCATACACGTTGGTCGATGCGCTCTGGTACTCCTGATCCGAAATCGTGTCCGTGTCGTGTCCACAGAATGCGTATCAGAAAACTCGATACCGCGTGTCAACGTGCACGTATGCGTGCGTTCTCGCTCGATTGAGCGCCGCACACACAATGAAAAGCCCCGTGCTCATGCACGTAGCTAGGGGGTCCTGGGGTAGGTCTAGGACATGGCAACACGGTGACACGTCGCACCGAGGCGACGCACGCAGCCCCGTACACACACGCGGCCTGCTTGGCGCGCGCGCGCCCTCGTGCGCGCGGTTCGGCCTCCGTGGCTTGTTCGTCGGGCCACGCCACGACTCAAGGTTGGTCCCTCGGGTAGTCTAGGTATAGATCGATGCATTCCAGGTCCTGAAACGAGTCCTTGTCGCATCGAGAGCGCGTACAAAGTCCATTTCAGCGACAAAAATCAGCCCGCGTGCACAGTACGGCTGAACGATGTACGTCGAATTTCTCCGCTCTCGCTCAACGAAAAACCATAAAATTTTAGGAGCATGGGAGCAAAGGTTGCCCCCACGTGCTCAAGAATGTTTAGGTGAAAATAAGGTCTGTGCATCGAGATACAACACGTTGACGGCAGGGCATGCACGATCTCGTGTACGGGATCCATGCACGTGCCTCCGATGCCCGAAACGTCGCTGAAAAGTCATCGATTTCAAATCCGTCTTCACAAAAGTTTCTAAGAATGATATTATATAAACATCCATAAAGACAGAATCGAAAAACAGCAAATTTCTATCATAAGCGGTATTTCGTCGAACACGTGCCGTAAAGGGCCGACACGTGTCCGATACCGCTATCAAACGAAGTTAAAATCCAACCAAACATTATGGGCAAGTCTAGGGCACCTATATGGATGCAAAAATGAAAGAAATTCCAGAATAACTATGGTAGAAAAGGGTTTACCTATTGAGTGTCGAAAACTCAATAAACGGAGTCCCTCGGCCGTCGTGTCGGTCGATTCCCCTCAAGCGATTGCCTTCGCCTCCTTGTTAGCAATGCTTCAGCAGATCCTCCTCTTCTAGATGAGTGCAACGAAGTTCGTTTGGGGAGAAACGGACTCCGGATGAAGAAAATGGAATTTTTGGAGGAGGAGATCTACTAGGGTTCATTTGTGGAGTCTAAACTTCACAAATTAAAAGAGAGGGGAGGGTGTACTGCTGTGGGCGGCCAGGATGGGGGTCTCTAGGGTTAGGGTTTCACTTGGGCCAACTCTCTCTTCGGTAAGAATAAGGCCCAAGTCAAAAAGGCTAAAAAGGCTTACATGGCTTAAAAATCAATTAAAAGCCTTCAAAATTGGATCCATACGGCACTATTCATTCATGCGGCACTATGCATCCATGCGGCACTATTCATCATCCCTGCCAAATTCAGCACAGATGAACTAGAACATGCTCAAATCTTATTTTGGCCATAACTTTCTCAAAACAAGTCAAAATCTAACTTTCCAAAGGTCCATTTTGGGTAAAATTGAATTATCTACAGCATAGAACAATCAAAACTTGAAAATAATGAAGTTTGGTAGATCAAAACCCAAGAAAATCGAAAATACAACCAACTTAGATCTACAAAAAATAAACTATAGAAATTAAAAATGCTAAGTACTAAAGTGTCTTAGAATCTCGTGAGGAAGACAATGGAACAATAAAAATAGAGTTCCTCCATGAAGCAAGTTGCACTTGCCTAGGACTTGGTAGGTGGGAGGAGTAAATGAAAAAGATGAAGCAGTAAATAAAGAAGTGAATGAGGGGAGAGAGAAAAGTAGTTGGGTTATATATCAACCCTCTCCATCTCAAACCAAGCCAAGCCAAGTAAAATTGAACCAAACCAATCAAATAAACCAAGTCAAGATCAAACCAAGACTAGGCTAAGCAAGACAAGTCTAACTACGGTCCACCTGATAAATACCAAAAATCTCGTATACGCATACGAAAATACGTATAACGGAAAATGGGAGTGACAACTCTACCCACCTTAAAAGAATTCCGTTCTCGAAATTTAATCAAGAGACTAGAGACGTCGGGGCAAACAATATTAATTATAAGCAAGCTACGACTAGCAGTCAATCAAGCAATCATTCATGCAAGCAAGAAATTAAAAGCATAGGGCATAAGGAAGACATTATACCTTATGAGTCAAACAGGTGTGGATATCTCGAGCGGATATCATACTCACGCTCCCACGTTGACTCGCCCAAAGAGTGGTGACCCCAAGCAATACAGACTAAACTAATAGTCTTGTTCTTGAGCACCTTCTCTCTTCGGTCCAAAATGGATATGGGTCTTTCCTCATACGAAAGGTTGGTACCAACAACCAATTTCGAACGATCAAGGACATGGCTCGGATCCGGGATGTACCGTCGCAATTGGGATACATGAAATACGTCATGTACCTCACTTAATGACGGCAAAAGAGCGAGACGATAGGACACATCACCTACTAGCTCAAGGATATCGAACGGCCCTATGTACCTAGGACTAAGCTTTCCCCGTACGTCGAATCGAACGATGCCCCGGGTAGGCGAGATCCTAAGGAACATGTGGTTGCCGACTGAAAACTCAAGGGAACGCCGATGAGAATCGGTCCAATGATACTGGCGATCTTGGGCAACTCGAAGATGATCTCTGACTTGTCTGACCACCTCGATTGTCTGTGTAATCATCTCTGGACCAAGTATCTGTCTCTCGCCAACATTATCCCAAGCTAAAGGTGATCTGCACTTCCTGCCATACAGTGCTTCAAAGGGTGCCATCTGGATACTGTCCTAGAAACTATTGTTATAGGAGAACTCCACGAGATATAGGTGATGTAACACCCAGTTTTCCAGATGAGGGTATTTTTTAAATTTTGTAATTATAATTATTATTTATTGATATTTATTTCACATTATAATTTTTGGTAATTTTAATAATTTTTAAACTATTTAAAAAAAACTGTTTTAAGTCATGACTTGTGATTTTGATGTGCTGCTAGTGAAACCTGAGAGACTGCATGACCTAGAGCCTAACCACGTCATTAGGATGATTTAATTGTTATTTTTAGCCTAGGGGTATTTTGGTCATTTTGACTTATTTGATTTATTTGGTGATTTGTTGAATTGGTGAATTTCTGGTTGACTTGACTTGTTGAGACCTAGTGAGCTAGCCTAGAAGCTAACCCTAGCCATGGTGACCCTAGTCTAACTTAGGTTAACCTACATTTAGTCATTAGAAACTAATTTTAGAATGAGGGGATTTGGTTTAGTACATTAAGGCATGGTTCATGGTTTCATGAAATAACTTATGGCTAAATAATTTATTTTGATCATGACTTGGCCTATGGCCCATAACTAGAAGCCCTAACCCTAACAAAACCCTAAATGACCAGCCATAGGGATCCCCACCCTATATAAACACTTATTCTCTAGGGCTTGCCTCCTTCTTTCATTCATTTCAACATTGGAGAAAGAAAGGTATTGTCCCTCTTCCAAAAATCCCCATAAATTCATTGTAATCCCTTTTTAATCCTAGTTTCTTGCATTAGAACCTAACACTCTCCTATTTTCTGATTTCTGAGTTTAATCACAGCCTTGGGTCAATTTGGAACTTTTGACACCAAGAGGAAGAATCCCCCATTTGAGGCTTTTCCAAGCTTTTTGCACACATAGGTAAAACCCTCTAAATTGATTTATATTTCAGTTTTCTTTGCATGTAGGGCTAGATCTAGGAGTCCCCTAGGTGTCCCCAAATTTTGGGTGGAATTCGTGTCCGTTTGGTGTCCGTATCGGACACGTGTCGTATTATTTTGTAGGTGTTTGATTAAATGCCTCTAAGGGATTTATTTTTGATTTTTGTAAAACCAATTACATGAATTTGTAGATCTAGATGTTTGTATTAACTTTTGTGAAGACTGATGTAAATTTCGTGTCTTGTTCGTGTCCAAATTAGACACGAACATGCTGTACACTGCACTGTACACTGTCCTACTACCTCGTGTCCAGTTCTCACAGGACACGACACGAGACCCGACCAAATTTGGTCAGCACCGAGGGGCAATGACTGATATTGTGCCCATAAAATTTGGGGAGGTATCGTTGAGTGGTTCGAGAGAAAACTCCCTCGCACTGGTCGAGCACAGCCTGTGCACGAGTGCACAGACCTCACTGACACGACCATGTAACTTAGACACGACACACTTGGACACGACTCAGGCAGTGGGACACGTTCCTCCATCCCTGGCGAGTATCTGGACACAAGCACGACGTGTCACGTGACGTGTGTCATGCACACGACTCTGTGACACGCCTGCACGATACTGTGCGTGCTCGAGTGTGTCTGTGTGTGCTCGAGGCGTCTGGACATTTCGTGTCCGATTCTTTTGGACACGAACCACTTGATACAACACGTATGGATGTCTTAGATTAGTTATCAACCTATAAATTGGTATATTAACACGATTTTGAATTCAAATTTACATTTTCCCAAATTCTCTGATACCATGTATTTAAATTTGAAATTCTGAATTTGATTTCCTTTTAAACTGATTTTAAATGTTGTTTTAAATCCATGAATGATTCCTACATGTGTATTTAGACTATTACAAGCTCTGTTTACTGTTTGTGTTGGGTTTTAAATTCGAATATGATTTTTAGATTGTTGTATGGATTGGTATCAATGGAAATTTGTTTTGAGAATCAGTCCTATTTGAACAATCATGTGCAGTTCGTTTTATATGTGCTGTGACACACACTCTATGGACACTGGACACTTAAAACATGTTGACACATTCACATCCTTGTGGACACATGGACACTTGCACTGTACAATTTCTTACTGCCTGTTATTAAAGTCTGTGATTTGTTTTGGTTTTGAAATGGAAGTTCATGTTTCAGAAATGGGAAGAAAACTGAGATGTTGTTCTCTGATTTAAAATGTTAATTCGAATTCACTATTAACTGAGGTTTTGATTCACTGTTGTAAATGTTAAACTCGATTTCACTAATTTCTGAATGTGATTGCCATGCTCAGTCATATTCAGACATGCTAGTTCACTATGGGGCTTTGAATGACATTGGACTGATATCTCGCATTCTCTGATAATTCACAATAAAACACACACACTATTCACTGTTAATTCCTGAGAATGTGTTTTGTATTACCTGTGTTTGAATGTAAAATCCTGGAAACACCCTATCCATAGATTCACACACACACATTGCATAACATTGTATCATAGCCTTAGCTGTGTTGTGTCCTGTACCCTAGCATGAACTGTCAACTGATGGTTATTTCAGAATTTGGTTTTCTTCTAGCTGATATTGAATGTTAATTTACATGTTAGATTAGTGTACACATGTATGTTGATTTATTTAAGATGTAAAATCTGATATTAGATATTTAGATATTATATTCTTATAGTTACATATATAGGTGTATAGGTCATGAGTTAGTGTTTGGGATATTCATGAGAGTGAGTGTGAGTTGGAGGGCAGCAGGCATGATCTGCTTTGGCTTGCATTGCAGTGACATTTCAGCAGCAAGCAAGGCAGTAGCAGCATTGCATATGGATGGCAGCTGTAGCCTAGCCTTTGCTTGGCCTGACTTTGCAATGCACTGCAGCAGCAAGCAGGGAGTAGCAGTAGGCAGAGAGCATAGGTTTGAGCCTTGTTTTCCTAAGTTGATTAGGTTTAGTTTAACAGTAGGATTTGGGTTGTATCAGGATTGAAGGGGAATGTGGGAAAGAATATGGATACATATATGATGTATGTGTTTAAGTATTAGGCATGAGTGATATATATGAGACATGTTAGAAATGTATAGTAAACCTAATGAGATAGTAAATTGATCACCTATATGGGACAGAACCTGTGTAGAATGAGTTGGATAAGGAGGTATGTATTAGACTTATCTATGGGTATAGGTGTGGCCTCACCTAGAGAGACTAGGTAATAATTTGGGTATTTGGGTATTTGATTATCTAAGTGAGTGTGTGTAATATATATGTGTGGTATACATATTATAGGATATTGACCATGGTGTGCTAATGGGGAGATTGAGCTTGAGATAGACATAGATATATTTTCTTAGTGATAGATAGTTATCTATATGTTACCCTTGAAGACATGTTACTAGTGGGTGGAAATTGAATGATAACTCTAAGGGTGTGTAGGTGAACCTTAGAAATTGTTTAGATAGACTTGAGTGGTATCACCTTGTTACGCTTAGGAAGGGAAAATAGGATTCAATATGGCTTGAAGACCCCTTTTAGTCTAGCTATCATAGTCCAACCCTAGAAAGTTGACCAATAATTGGACTTTTGACCAAGTTTGACCAAATGGTTCATGTTGACTAGAGTTGACCAAGTTTGACTTTGACCTAGATTGGCTTAGAATCATGTAGATTGCATCGTAGACTTTATTACCTTGTTTTAAATATATTATAACCTGTACTGCTTTATTTAAGATATTGTGACTCCGGTGCAGACATCTGATATTTTATTACTCTTTTCAGAGTATCAGGCGAGTACATTCTCTGATAGTTCTCTCATTTATTTGTCAATTACTGTATTTCAGTTCTAGTTAGCTGTATGTGATTCTCTGTTACAAACACGTACTGTTATTTCTGGATTCATGTATACGACACACATTTAGTTTCTGGCCTCTATTACTGGTATCATCATTTTCGGCTTCTATAACTGGAATAAGTTACTGGAATCACCCCGAAATCATTTACTGGTATCATTGTACTTGGCTGGACTCATCTTGAATCATTGTGTCGAAATTCTGGATTCACTTGCTGGGAGAAAAAATACTAGAGTAAGACATGTAGACATACCCCATTACTGGAATCACCCCTACTGGAATCTACTAGAATGATAGCCATCTCACACCCGGCCAGGTGTGTGATGTGCCGGATTACCCATAGTCGTTTACATGTCGATCTCGGTATTTTAAAATACACTGCTAGAGTATAGGCTGGACTCACCCTGGAATCATTGATCACTAAGACTGGAATCGTCCATTGCTGAATTCATTTTGTATGAGATTCATCCTGTACTGGACTTACATTAGAGTTACACTGGTCTACATTGTTGCCTGGACCTTATATCATATTATCCTGGTTCAGCTAGTTCTATTTTTACAGTCTTCATTGCTATGATTCTTCTCTTGTTTAGTATTTACTTTCCTTGCACTTTATCTGTCTTTCTTACCATCACCTGAATATAAACTGCCATTTCACCAATACAACTGCCTATAACTGCTTTATAGTTCTCTGTTATTTACTTGAGTTTTACTAGATGAGATGTGCTCGTTCCTGTCCTGACTGGACCTGTTGAAAATTTTACAGATGATTGCCCTGAGGATACATGCCCTACATTTTACTGAGGAGATGGCATAGCTACCTATGGCCCCGACACTCAGGAGTGATCGGGAGTTTAGTTAGTCTGTCTTGTTTTAGTTTTCCTGTTTAGATCTGGAGTTGTATATAGAGATTTGAGACTTGAGATGTATTTGAGATTATTCAGATGTTGATATTATTTCAGTAGTTTGTTGTCTTCAATTTCTTAGTTATATTCTGTGTTATCTTATCGTGCTTAGACTGTGATTAAGTTACACCATATCTTATACTTGTTCTCCGTTCGGAGTTGATCATGATTAGTACATTATATACTACATGATTTGATGGTTAGTTAGAGACTTAGAACAGCGTTCTACCGCCGACACTGCGGCGTAGGCTGGGCGCTGTTACGTACTCGTACCCTCACAGTGGGTGCGGGTCGTGACACATTTTTAGTGGTGGCCCATGCAGGTCGAGAGTCGTATTGGTGCGATATCGTGATAGTACGGCGACTTAGTTGTACTGCTGCGAGCCTGCGATAGGACTGAGAGATAGGCTTTACCGGAGAGGCACTCAATCACAGTTAGGAAAAATTCTGTTTTAAATCATGCCATCTACATATCGTATTGATTTGCCTTCTTTGAAATAACTATCCTCCTTTGATATATCGATTCCTGCTCAGTATTGACTTCCTTGTTCGATCTGTCTTCAGGATGGTGGAGACACGATCACATCACTCTGGTACAGCAGTTGTTACAGAGGGGACTGCCACCTCTCAGCCAGTTCAGCAGGGTCAGGAGGCTGCAGCTCCTGCCACCTCTGCCCATATAGAGACTTCAGTAGCAGCAGCAAGGGGTATGCCTCCACCAGCTCGGAGGCAGGACCCAGTCATCCCGGAGATGCAGTTCCAGCAGCCGCCTACAGGACACGTAGATGCGACACAGATGTTCGCTTACTTCCAGCAGTTTATGGACCGGCATCAGACCCAACAGGACAGGAGCTTGGAGTTGGCCCTTACGACGGTCGCAGCTCGACCAGTGATCCAGCAGCCGAGGACACCGGGGGTCGAGCAGTTTCAGAAGATGAGCCCCAGAGACTTTCTTGGGAAAGAGGGGATCCTATATGCCGATGAGTGGATCGAGCATATAGAGGAGATCTTCCGCCTGGCCAGGATACCAGCAGATCTTCAGATCGAGGCCGCAGCTAGCCGAATGCGAGATCTTGCTCGCACCAGGTATCAGTCAGACCCCAGGGTGGGAGTAGCTGGACAGTCCTGGGAGGAGTTCAAGGGCTTCTTCAAGAAGAAGTTCTTTTCGGTTTCAGCACTCAGAGCCTTGGAATCGCAATTCAAGAGCTTAGTCCAGGGGATCCTGTTAGTGGAGGAGTACGCTGGGGAGTTTGGCCGCCTCAGTAGATTCGTAGAGGGCTTGAGCGAAGCGGCGAAGGCCCAGAGGTTCCGAAAGGGTCTGGTCAAGGAAGTCAATTCCTTGACCAAGGGCAACAGGGATGCCACTTTCGAGGAGATTTTGACGGAAGCTTTACTGGCTGAGGATGATCTTGAGCTGAGGCTCAAGAGGGGACGGGACGCTCACGGTACCAGCAGCAGCGGAGGCCAGGACAAGAGGCCTCATGTGCAGATTTAGCAGACACAGGCACCAGTAGAAGTTCAGCAGGTGCAGCATCAGTATCGGGGTCAGGACCCGAAGGCGATCAGTTGTTCCTACTGCAAGAAGCCGGGACACATCTGGGAGCAGTGCAGGAAGAGGTTGAGGGTTTGCTATTTCTGTGGGTCAGCTGCCCACCAAAAGATAGATTGTCCCATTGCACCTCCTTTTGATGGGGCTAGGCCACCTGTAGCTCAGCACCAGAAGGGTGGAGCTTTTGCGATGGCAGCCGAGGAGACTGACATCGCAGGTGATGGATTAGCAGGTTTGACCTTCTTGTTCTTCCTCCCCACTTCCATGTGTGATTTCCCTTAGTACCTGCCAGGATATTTCTTGTGATTGCTAGATAGTGTAGCTACCATGTTCGAGACTGTGGAATCACGACCATTAGGATTGTATTGCTTCGACTTTGATTGCTTGGGGGTTTGACCTAGGCAAGGTGCGATCATCTTAATTTCGAGGACGAAATTTTTATAAGGTGGGTAGGATTGTAACACCCAGTTTTCCAGATGAGGGTATTTTTAAAATTTTGTAATTATAATTATTATTTATTGATATTTATTTTACATTATGATTTTTGGTAATTTTAATAATTTTTAAACTATTTAAAAAAACTGTTTTAAGTCATGACTTGTGATTTTGATGTGCTGCTAGTGAAACCTGAGAGACTGCATGACCTAGAGCCTAACCATGTCATTAGGATGATTTAATTGTTATTTTTAGCCTAGGGGTATTTTGGTCATTTTGACTTATTTGATTTATTTGGTGATTTGTTGAATTGGTGAATTTCTGGTTGACTTGACTTGTTGAGACCTAGTGAGCTAGCCTAGAAGCTAATCCTAGCCATGGTGACCCTAGTCTAACTTAGGTTAACCTACATTTAGTTATTAGAAACTAATTTTAGAATGAGAGGATTTGGTTTAGTGCATTTAAGTCATGGTTCATGGTTTCATGAAATGACTTATGGCTAAATAATTTATTTTGATCATGACTTGGCCCATGGCCCATAACTAGAAGCCCTAACCCTAACAAAACCCTAAATAACCAGCCATAGGGATCCCTACCCTATATAAACACTTATTCTCTAGGGCTTGCCTCCTTCTTTCATTCATTTCAACATTGGAGAAAGAAAGGTATTGTCCCTCTTCCAAAAATCCCCATAAATTCATTTTAATCCCTTTTTAATCCTAGTTTCTTGCATTAGAACCTAACACTCTCCTATTTTCTGATTTCTGAGTTTAATCACAGCCTTGGGTCAATTTGGAGCTTTTGACACCAAGAGGAAGAATCCCCCATTTGAGGCTTTTCCAAGCTTTTTGCACACATAGGTAAAACCCTCTAAATTGATTTATATTTCAGTTTTCTTTGCATGTAGGGCTAGATCTAGGAGTCCCCTAGGTGTCCCCAAAATTTGGGTGGAATTCGTGTCCGTTTGGTGTCCGTATCGGACACGTGTCGTATTGTTTTGTAGGTGTTTGATTAAATGCCTCTAAGGAATTTATTTTTGATTTTTGTAAAACCAATTACATGAATTTGTAGATCTAGATGTTTGTATTAACTTTTGTGAAGACTGATGTGAATTTCGTGTCGTATCCGTGTCCAAATTGGACACGAACACGCTGTACACTGCACTGTACACTGTCCTGCTACCTCGTATCCAGTTCTCACTGGACACGACACGAGACCCGACCAAATTTGGTCAGCACCGAGGGACAATGACTGACATTGTGCCCATAAAATTTGGGGAGGTATCGTTGAGTGGTTCGAGAGAAAACTCCCTCGCACTGGTCGAGCACAGCCTGTGCACGAGTGCACAAACCTCACTGACACAACCTTGTAACTTAGACACGACACACTTGGACACGACTCAGGCAGTGGGACACGTTCCCCTATCCCTGGCGAGTATCTGGACATAAGCACGACGTGTCACGTGACATGTGTCATGCACACGACTCTGTGACACGCCTGCACGACACTGTGCGTGCTCGAGTGTGTCTGTGTGTGCTCGAGGCGTCTGGACACTTCGTGTCCGATTCTTTTGGACACGAACCACTTGATACAACACGTATGGATGTGTTAGATTAGTTATCAACCTATAAATTGGTATATTAACACGATTTTGAATTCAAATTTACATTTTCCCAAATTCTCTGATACCATGTATTTAAATTTGAAATTCTAAATTTGATTTCCTTTTAAACTGATTTTAAATGTTGTTTTAAATCCATGAATGATTCCTACATGTGTATTTAGACTATTACAAGCTCTGTTTACTGTTTGTGTTGGGTTTTAAATTCGAATATAATTTTTAGATTGTTGTATGGATTGGTATCAATAGAAATCTGTTTTGAGAATCAGTCCTATTTGAACAATCATGTGCAGTTCATTTTATATGTGCTGTGACACACACTCTATGGACACTGGACACTTAAAACATGTTTACACATTCACATCCTTGTGGACACATGGACACTTGCACTGCACAATTTCTTACTGCCTGTTATTAAAGTCTGTGATTTGTTTTAGTTTTGAAATGGAAGTTCATATTTCAGAAATGGGAAGAAAACTGAGATATTGTTCTCTAATTTAAAATGTTAATTCGAATTCACTATTAACTGAGGTTTTGATTCACTGTTGTAAATGTTAAACTCGATTTCACTAATTTCTGAATGTGATTGCCATGATCAGTCATATTCAGACATGCTAGTTCACTATGGGGCTTTGAATGACATTGGACTGATATCTCATATTCTCTGATAATTCACAATAAAACACATACACTATTCACTGTTAATTCCTGAGAATGTGTTTTGTATTACCTGTGTTTGAATGTAAAATCCTGGGAACACCCTATCCATAGATTCACACACACACATTACATAACATTGTATCATAGCCTTAGCTGTGTTGTGTCCTGCACCCTAGCATGAACTGTCAACTGATGGTTATTTCAGAATTTGGTTTTCTTCTAGCTGATATTGAATGTTAATTTACATGTTAGATTAGTGTACACATGTATGTTGGTTTAGTTAAGATGTAAAATATGATATTAGATATTTAGATATTATATTCTTATATTTACATATATAGGTGTATAGGTCATGAGTTAGTGTTTGGGATATTCATGAGAGTGAGTGTGAGTTGGAGGGCAGCAGGCATGATCTGCCTTGGCTTGCATTACAGTGACATTTCAGCAGCAAGCAAGGCAGTAGCAGCATTGCATATGGATGGCAGCTGTAGCCTAGCCTTTGCTTGGCCTGACTTTGCAATGTACTGCAGCAGCAAGCAGGGAGTAGCAGTAGGCAGAGAGCATAGGTTTGAGCCTTGTTTTCCTAAGTTGATTAGGTTTAGTTTAACAGTAGGATTTGGGTTGTATCAGGATTGAAGGAGAATGTGGGAAAGAATATGGATACATATATGATGTATGTGTTTAAGTATTAGGCATGAGTGATATGTATGAGACATGTTAGAAATGTATAGTAAACCTAATGAGATAGTAAATTGATCACCTATATGGGACAGGACCTGTGTAGAATGAGTTGGATAAGGAGGTATGTATTAGACTTATCTATGGGTATAGGTGTGGCCTCACCTAGAGAGACTAGGTAATGATTTGGGTATTTGGGTATTTGATTATCTAAGTGAGTGTGTGTAATATATGTGTGGTATACATATTATAGGATATTGACCATGGTGTGCTAATGGGGAGATTGAGCTTGAGATAGACATAGATATATTTTCTTAGTGATAGATAGTTATCTATATGTTACCCTTGAAGACATGTTACTAGTGGGTGGAAATTGAATGATAACTCTAAGGGTGTGTAGGTGAACCTTAGTAATTGTTTAGATAGACTTGAGTGGTATCACCTTGTTACGCTTAGGAAGGGAAAATAGGATTCAATATGGCTTGAAGACCCCTTTTAGTCTAGCTATCATAGTCCAACCCTAGAAAGTTGACCAATAATTGGACTTTTGACCAAGTTTGACCAAATGGTTCATGTTGACTAGAGTTGACCAAGTTTGACTTTGACCTAGATTGGCTTAGAATCATGTAGATTGCATCGTAGACTTTATTACCTTGTTTTAAACATATTATAACCTGTACTGCTTTATTTTGGACATTGTGACTCCGGTGCAGACATCTGATATTTCATTACTCTTTTCAGAGTATCAAGCGAGTACATTCTCTGATAGTTCTCTCATTTATTTGTCAATTATTGTATTTCATTTCTAGTTAGCTGTATGTGATTCTCTGTTACAAACACGTATTGTTATTTCTGGATTCATGTATACGACACACATTTAGTTTCTGGTCTCTATTACTGGTATCATCATTTCTGGCTTCTATTACTGGAATCATTTACTGGAATCATCTCGGAATTATTTACTGGTATCATTGTACTTGGCTGGACTCATCTTGAATCATTGTGTCAAAATTCTGGATTCACTTGCTGGGAGGGAAAATACTAGAGTAAGACATGTAGACATACCCCATTACTGGAATCACCCCTACTGGAATCTACTGGAATGATAGCCATCTCACACCCGGCCAGGTGTGTGATGTGCCGGATTACCCATAGTCGTTTACATGTCGATCTCGGTATTTTAAAATATACTGCTAGAGTATAGGCTGGACTCACCCTGGAATCATTGATCACTAAGACTGGAATCGTCCCTTGCTAGATTCATCTTGTATGAGATTCATCCTATACTGGACTTACATTGGAGTTACGCTGGTCTACATTATTGCCTGGACCTTATATCATATTATCCTGGTTCAGCTAATTCTATTTTTACAGTCTTCATTGCTATGATTCTTCTCTTGTTTAGTATTTACTTTCCTTGCACTTTATCTGTCTTTCTTACCATCACCTGAATATAAACTGCCATTTCATCAATACAACTGCCTATAACTGCTTTATAGTTCTCTGTCATTTACTTGAGTTTTACTAGATGAGATGTGCTCGTTCCTGTCCTGACTGGACCTGTTGAAAATTTTACAGATGATTGCCCTGAGGACACATGCCCTATATTTTACTGAGGATATGGCTTAGCTACCTATGGCCCCGACACTCAGGAGTGATCGGGAGTTTAGTTAGTCTGTCTTGTTTTAGTTTTCCTGTTTAGATCTGGAGTTGTATATAGAGATTTGAGACTTGAGATGTATTTGACTATATTCAGATGTTGATATTATTTCAGTAGTTTGTTGTCTTCAATTTCTTAGTTATATTTTGTGTTATCTTATCGTGCTTAGACTGTGATTAAGTTACACCATATCTTATACTTGTCCTCCGTTCGGAGTTGATCATGATGAGTATATTATATACTGCATGAGTTGATGGTTAGTTAGAGACTTAGAACAGCGTTCTACCGCCAACACTGCGGCGTAGGCTGGGCGCTGTTACGTACTCGTACCCTCACAGTGGGTGCGGGTCGTGACACGTTTTTAGTGGTGGCCCATGCAGGTCGAAAGTCGCATTAGTACGATATCGTGGTAGTACGGCGACTTAGTTGTACTGCTGCGAGCCTGCGATAGGACTGAGAGATAGGCTTTACCGGAGAGGCACTCAATCACAGTTAGGAAAAATTCTGTTTTAAATTATGCCATCTACATATCGTATTGATTTGCCTTCTTTGAAATAACTGTCCTCGTTTGATATATCGATTCCTGCTCAGTATTGACTTCCTTGTTCGATCTGTCTTCAGGATGGTGGAGACACGATCACATCACTCTGGTGCAGCAGTTGTTGCAGAGGGGACTGCCGCCTCTCAGCCAGTTCAGCAGGGTCTGGAGGCTGCAGCTCCTGCCACCTCTGCCCATATAGAGACTTCAGTAGCAGCAGCATGGGGTATGCCTCCACCAGCTCGGAGGCGGGACCCAGTCATCCCGGAGATGCAGTTCCAGCAGCCGCCTACAGGACACGTGGATGCGGTACAGATGTTCGCTTACTTCCAGCAGTTTATGGAACGGCAGCAGACCCAACAGGACAGGAGCTTGGAGTTGGCCCTTACGACGGTCGCAGCTCGACCAGTGATCCAGCAGCCGAGGACACCGAGGATCGAGCAGTTTCAGAAGATGAGCCCCAGAGACTTTCTTGGGACAGAGGGGATCCTATATGCCGATGAGTGGATCGAGCATATAGAGGAGATCTTCCGTCTGGCCAGGATACCAGCAGATCTTCAGATCGAGGCCGCAGCTAGCCGGATGCGAGATCTTGCTTGCACCAGGTATCAGTCAGACCCCAGGGTGGGAGTAGCTGGACAGTCCTGGAAGGAGTTCAAGGGCTTCTTCAAGAAGAAGTTCTTTCCGGATTCAGCACTCAGAGCCTTGGAGTCGCAGTCCGAGAGCTTAGTCCAGGGGAGCCTGTCAGTGGAGGAGTACGCTGGGGAGTTTGGCCGCCTCAGTAGATTCGTAGAGGGCTTGAGCGAGGCGGCGAAGGTCCAGAGGTTCCGGAAGGGTCTGGTCAAGGAAGTCAAGTCCTTGACCAAGGGCAACAGGGATGCCACTTTCGAGGAGATTTTGACGGGAGCTTTACTGGCTGAGGATGATCTTGAGCTGAGGCTCAAGAGGGGACGAGACGCTCACGGTACCAGCAGCAGCGGAGGCCAGGCCAAGAGGCCTCATGTGCAGATTCAGCAGACACAGGCACCAGTGGAAGTTCAGCAGGTGTAGCATCAGTATCGGGGTCAGGACCCGAAGGTGATCAGTTGTTCCTACTGCAAGAAGCCGGGACACATCTGGGAGCAGTGCAGGAAGATGTTGAGGGTTTGTTATTTCTGTGGGTCAGCTGCCCACCAGAAGATAGATTGTCCCATTGCACCTCCTTTTGAGGGGGCTAGGCCACCTGTAGCTCAGCACCAGAGGGGTGGAGCTTTTGCGATGGCAGCCGAGGAGACTGACATCGCAGGTGATGGATTAGCAGGTTTGACCTTCTTGTTCTTCCTCCCCACTTCCATGTGTGATTTCCCTTAGTACCTGCCAGGATATTGCTTGTGATTGTTAGATAGTGTAGCTACCCTGTTCGAGACTGTGGAATCACGACCATTAGGATTGTATTGCTTCGACTTTGATTGCTTGGGGGTTTGACCTAGGCAAGGTGCGATCATCTTAATTTCGAGGACAAAATTTTTATAAGGTGGGTAGGATTGTAACACCCAGTTTTCCAGATGAGGGTATTTTTGAAATTTTGTAATTATAATTATTATTTATTAATATTTATTTCACATTATGATTTTTGGTAATTTTAATAATTTTTAAACTATTTAAAAAAACTGTTTTAAGTCATGACTTGTGATTTTGATGTGCTGCTAGTGAAACCTGAGAGACTGCATGACCTAGAGCCTAACCACGTCATTAGGATGATTTAATTATTATTTTTAGCCTAGGAATATTTTGGTAATTTTGACTTATTTGATTTATTTGGTGATTTGTTGAATTGGTAAATTTCTGGTTGACTTGACTTGTTGAGACCTAGTGAGCTAGCTTAGAAGCTAACCCTAGCCATGGTGACCCTAGTCTAACTTAGGTTAACCTACATTTAGTCATTAGAAACTAATTTTAGAATGAGGGAATTTGGTTTAGTGCATTTAAGTCATGGTTCATGGTTTCATGAAATGACTTATGGCTAAATGATTTATTTTGATCATGACTTGGCCCATGGCCCATAACTAGAAGCCCTAACCCTAACAAAACCCTAAATAACCAGCCATAGGGATCCCCACCCTATATAAACACTTATTCTCTAGGGCTTGCCTCCTTCTTTCATTCATTTCAACATTGGAGAAAGAAAGGTATTGTCCCTCTTCCAAAAATCCCCATAAATTCATTTTAATCCCTTTTTAATCCTAGTTTCTTGCATTAGAACCTAACACTCTCCTATTTTCTGATTTCTGAGTTTAATCACAGTCTTGGGTCAATTTGGAGCTTTTGACACCAAGAGGAAGAATCCTCCATTTGAGGCTTTTCTAAGCTTTTTGCACACATAGGTAAAACCCTCTAAATTGATTTATATTTCAGTTTTCTTTGCATGTAGGGCTAGATCTAGGAGTCCCCTAGGTGTCCCCAAAATTTGGGTGGAATTTGTGTCCGTTTGGTGTCCGTATCGGATACGTGTCGTATTATTTTGTAGGTGTTTGATTAAATGCCTCTAAGGAATTTATTTTCGATTTTTGTAAAACCAATTACATGAATTTGTAGATCTAGATGTTTGTATTAACTTTTGTGAAGACTGATGTGAATTTCGTGTCGTGTCCGTATCCAAATTGGACACGAATACGCTGTACACTGCACTGTACACTGTCCTGCTACCTCGTGTCCAGTTCTCACTGGACACGACACGAGACCCGACCAAATTTGGTCAGCACCGAGGGGCAATGACTGACATTGTGCCCATAAAATTTGGGGAGGTATCGTTGAGTGGTTCGAGAGAAAACTCCCTCGTACTGGTCGAGCACAGCCTGTGCACGAGTGCACAGACCTCACTGACACGACCTTATAACTTAGACACGACACACTTGGACACGACTCAGGCAGTGGGACACGTTCCCCTATCCCTGGCGAGTATCTGGACACAAGTACGACATGTCATGTGACGTGTGTCATGCACACGACTCTGTGACACGCCTGCACGACACTGTGCGTGCTCGAGTGTGTCTGTGTGTGCTCGAGGCGTCTGGACACTTCGTGTCCGATTCTTTTGGACACAAACCACTTGATACAACACGTATGGATGTGTTAGATTAGTTATCAACCTATAAATTGGTATATTAACACGATTTTGAATTCAAATTTACATTTTCCCAAATTCTCTGATACCATGTATTTAAATTTGAAATTCTGAATTTGATTTCCTTTTAAACTGATTTTAAATGTTGTTTTAAATCCATAAATGATTCCTACATGTGTATTTAGACTATTACAAGCTCTGTTTACTGTTTGTGTTGGGTTTTAAATTCGAATATGATTTTTAGATTATTGTATGGATTGGTATCAATGGAAATCTGTTTTGAGAATCAGTCCTATTTGAACAATCATGTGCAGTTCGTTTTATATGTGCTGTGACACACACTCTATGGACACTGGACACTAAAAACATGTTGACACATTCATATCCTTGTGGACACATAGACACTTGCACTGCACAATTTCTTACTGCCTGTTATTAAAGTCTGTGATTTGTTTTGGTTTTGAAATGGAAGTTCATGTTTCAGAAATGGGAAGAAAACTGAGATGTTGTTCTCTGATTTAAAATGTTAATTCGAATTCACTATTAACTGAGGTTTTGATTCACTGTTGTAAATGTTAAACTCGATTTCACTAATTTCTGAATGTGATTGCCATGATCAGTCATATTCAGACATGCTAGTTCACTATGGGGCTTTGAATGACATTGGACTGATATCTCACATTCTCTGATAATTCATAATAAAACACACACACTATTCACTGTTAATTCCTGAGAATGTGTTTTGTATTACCTGTGTTTGAATGTAAAATCCTGGGAACACCCTATCCATGGATTCACACACACATATTGCATAACATTGTATCATAGCCTTAGCTGTGTTGTGTCCTGCACCCTAGCATGAACTGTCAACTGATGGTTATTTCAGAATTTGGTTTTCTTCTAGCTGATATTGAATGTTAATTTACATGTTAGATTAGTGTACACATGTATGTTGGTTTAGTTAAGATGTAAAATCTGATATTAGATATTTAGATATTATATTCTTATAGTTACATATATAGGTGTATAGGTCATGAGTTAGTGTTTGGGATATTCATGAGAATGAGTGTGAGTTGGAGGGCAGCAGGCATGATCTCCCTTGGCTTGCATTGCAGTGATATTTCAGCAGCAAGCAAGGCAGTAGCAGCATTGCATATGGATGGCAGCTGTAGCCTAGCCTTTGCTTGGCCTGACTTTGCAATGCACTGCAGCAGCAAGCAGGGAGTAGCAATAGGCAGAGAGCATAGGTTTGAGCCTTGTTTTCCTAAGTTGATTAGGTTTAGTTTAACAGTAGGATTTGGATTGTATCAGGATTGAAGGAGAATGTGGGAAAGAATATGGATACATATATGATGTATGTGTTTAAGTATTAGGCATGAGTGATATGTATGAGACATGTTAGAAATGTATAGTAAACCTAGTGAGATAGTAAATTGATCACCTATATGGGACAGGACCTGTGTAGAATGAGTTGGATAAGGAGGTATGTATTAGACTTATCTATGGGTATAGGTGTGGCCTCACCTAGAGAGACTAGGTAATAATTTAGGTATTTGGGTATTTGATTATCTAAGTGAGTGTGTGTAATATATATGTGTGGTATACATATTATAGGATATTGACCATGGTGTGCTAATGGGGAGATTGAGCTTGAGATAGACGTAGATATATTTTCTTTGTGATAGATAGTTATCTATATGTTACCCTTGAAGACATGTTACTAGTGGGTGGAAATTGAATGATAACTCTAAGGGTGTGTAGGTGAACCTTAGATATTGTTTAGATAGACTTGAGTGGTATCACCTTGTTACGCTTAGGAAGGGAAAATAGGATTCAATATGGCTTGAAGACCCATTTTAGTCTAGCTATCATAGTCCAACCCTAGAAAGTTGACCAATAATTGGACTTTTGACCAAGTTTGACCAAATGGTTCATGTTGACTAGAGTTGACCAAGTTTGACTTTGATCTAGATTGGCTTAGAATCATGTAGATTGCATCATAGACTTTATTACCTTGTTTTAAACATATTATAACCTGTACTGCTTTATTTAGGACATTGTGACTCCGGTGCAGACATCTGATATTTTATTACTCTTTTCAGAGTATCAGGCGAGTACATTCACTGATAGTTCTCTCATTTATTTGTCAATTACTGTATTTCAGTTCTAGTTAGCTGTATGTGATTCTCTGTTACAAACACGTACTGTTATTTCTGGATTCATGTATACGAAACACATTTAGTTTCTGGCCTCTATTACTGGTATCATCATTTTCGGCTTCTATTACTGAAATTATTTACTGAAATCATCCCGGAATCATTTACTGGTATCATTGTACTTGGCTGGACTCATCTTGAATCATTGTGTCGAAATTCTGGATTCACTTGCTGGGAGGAGAAATACTAGAGTAAGACATGTAGACCTACCCCATTACTGGAATCACCCCTACTGGAATCTACTGGAATGATAGCCATCTCACACTCGGCCAGGTGTGTGATGTGCCGGATTACCCATAGCCGTTTACATGTCGATCTCGGTATTTTAAAACACACTGCTAGAGTATAGGCTGGACTCACCCTGGAATTATTGATCACTAAGACTGGAATCGTCCCTTGCTGGATTCATCTTGTATGAGATTCATCCTGTACTGGACTTATATTGGAGTTACACTGGTCTATATTGTTGCCTGGACCTTATATCATATTACCCTGGTTCAGCTAGTTCTATTTTTACAGTCTTTATTGCTATGATTCTTCTCTTGTTTAGTATTTACTTTCCTTGCACTTTATCTGTCTTTCTTACCATCACCTGAATATAAACTGCCATTTCGTCAATACAACTGCCTATAACTGCTTTATAGTTCTCTGTCATTTACTTGAGTTTTACTAGATGAGATGTGCTCGTTCCTGTCCTGACTGGACCTGTTGAAAATTTTACAGATGATTGCCCTGAGGACACATGCCCTACATTTTACTGAGGAGATGGCTTAGCTACCTATGGCCCCGACACTCAGGAGTGATCGGGAGTTTAGTTAGTCTGTCTTGTTTTAGTTTTCCTATTTAGATCTGGAGTTGTATATAGAGCTTTGAGACTTGAGATGTATTTGATTATATTCAGATGTTGATATTATTTCAGTAGTTTGTTGTCTTCAATTTCTTAGTTATATTCTGTGTTATCTTATCGTGCTTAGACTGTGATTAAGTTATACAATATCTTATACTTGTCCTCCGTTCGGAGTTGATCATGATGAGTATATTATATACTGCATGAGTTGATGGTTAGTTAGAGACTTAGAACAGCGTTCTACCGCCGACACTGCGGCGTAGGCTGGGCGCTGTTACGTACTCGTACCCTCACAGTGGGTGCGGGTCGTGACAGGTGATCTTCCTACGAACCACCGAAGTTGAGTGTACATGACCACAACATATCTTCAAGAGTCTTGATCTTGCGTTCTGACTGACCATCTGTCTGTGGATGATAAGCTGAACTGAACTTGAGACGAGTCCCCAAGCTCTCTTGAAGACTCCGCCAAAGGTGCAATGTAAATCTTGAATCTCTGTCTGATATGATACTAACTGGCACTCCATGCAATCTGACAATCTGTCTGAGGTACATCTCTGCAAGCTGATCCGTCGACTGACCAATTCTGAAGGGGAGAAAATGAGCTACCTTCGTGAGTCGATCAACTATAACCCATAAAGCATCTCTCCCAGCTGGGGATTTAGGTAACCCAGTTACAAAATCTATGGTAATGTGCTCCTATTTCTATTCTGGGGTCGATAAAGGTTGAAAAAGTCCAGCTGGTCTCTGATGTTCAGCCTTAACTTGTTTGCATACTAAACAACGAGAGACAAACCGGGCCATCTTTCTCTTCATGTCATTCCACCAGAAATGCTGACGGATGTCTCGGTACATCTTTGTGCCATCGGGATGAATTGAATACTGAGAACTGTGAGCCTCTGCCATGATCTCCTATCTGATATCACCACTGGGTACACAAAGACGTCTCTCATGTCGGAGAGTACCATCTTCGTGAATACTTAACTCTGCTCTTCGTCCTGCTTCACACTCTGCTCTAAGTCGCTGAAGCTTGGAATCTGTTGATTGTGCCATCTTGATCCTCTCAACAATGCTAGACTGAACTTGCATGATGGCCATCAATGCCACATTGGTAGGAGAACTATCTCAATACCCATCTTCTGAAGATCTGTTAATAACTCTGGCTGTACTGTTAGGAAATAAACTACAGCTCTTCTGCTCAATGCATCTGCTACTACGTTGGCCTTCCTAGGATAATACTGCAAGTTGATGTCATAATCCACAAGTAGCTCTAGCCATCTTCTCTGACGCATATTAAGATTCTTCTGGGTAAACATATACTTAAGACTCTTGTGGTCGATAAAAATCTTCACTCGATCTCCATACAAATAGTGCCTCCATAACTTAAGTGCAAAAACCACTGCTGCTAACTCCAAGTCATGGGTTGGGTAATTTCTCTCATGATCACGAAGCTGACGTGACGCATAAGCTACTACCTTACCATGCTGCATCAAGACACATCCCAATACTCTGCCGGAAGCATCACAATAGACTAAAAATCCTCCAGTCCCATCTGGAAGCGTGAGAATAGGAGCCGTCATCAATCTCTGCTTCAACTTCTCAAATGAACTCTGACACTCTGCTGTCCAAGCAAACTGCATATCCTTGCGGGTCAACTGCGTCAATGGTGCTGAAATCCGAGCAAAGTCTGACACAAACCGCCGGTAATAGACAGCCAATCCCAGGAAACTCCGAACTTCTGCGACGGTACTGGGAACTAGCCATGTCACTATAGCCACTATCTTCTGGGGGTCCACTTCCACTCCACCTCTGGTGATAATATAACCTAAGTATGAGATATGATCCAGCCAAAACTCGCACTTACTGAACTTCGCGTACAACTGGTGCTCTCTAAAAATCTGAAGAACTACACGAAGATGCTGCTCATAATCTGCCTCATTCTTGTTATAGACTAAGATGTCGTCTATAAACACTATCACGAACTGGTCCAAATAAGGCATGAAGATACGATTCATGAGGTCCATGAATACGGCTGGCGCATTGGTCGCTCCAAATGGCATAACAAGGAACTCCCAATGCCCATATCTGGATCTAAATGCTGTCTTCGGGATGTCTTGCTCTCTAACTCTGATCTGATGGTACCCTGACCGTAAGTCAATCTTTGAGAATACTGCCGCTCCTCTGAGTTGATCAAATAAATCATCTATCCTTGGTAGAGGATATCTGTTCTTGACTGTTACAGAGTTCAAGGTACGATAATCAATACATAATCTTGATGTACCATCCTTCTTTTTTACAAGAAGTATCGGGGCTCCCCAAGGTGATCCACTAGCACGAATGAATCCCTTGGTTTTGAGTTCTTCAATCATCTTGTACAAGATCTCTAACTCTGAAGGTGCCATCCTGTAGACTCCCCCTGACACTGGTGCCGTCCCTGAAAGTAAATCAATGGTGAACTCTATCTCTCTCTCTGGGGGCATGCCTGGAAGCTCTTCGGGGAACACGTCTGGGAACTCTTCAACAACTCTGGGAAATTGAACCGCCACTGCTACTGCCATCCGCAATACTGGAGGAGAAGGTTCTACTTCGCCCCTAAAAAATGAAAACTCCGGTTCGCCGAGAATACCAAAAATAATCCTGCCAATATGGCAGTCTATTCTTGCATATTGCTCCTTCAACCATTCCATACCTAGGACCACATCATAATCGGCCATCGAGAATTCTATCAACCTAGCGAAAAACTCTCTACCGCTAACTACGATTCGACACGAGGAAAACACTCTATCTACTCCCATAAGACCGTTACCAGTAAGTATATGAGCCTTACTGATAATGACTCGGGCTCCAATCCTATCCGTGTAGCGAATCGTGCAGACATAAATGAATATGATGCACCCGAATCAAATAATATTGATGCTGGAAAAGAGTTGACGAGAATGGTACCTGCCACCACCTCACCTGAAGCTAACTCTTCCTCTACGGTCAAAGCCATAGCCTGACCTTGCCTTCTTGGTGTTGGTCCCCTCTGTTGGTGACCTCTCTGCTGGTTCTGAATCTGAGCTTGGGTATACTGCTGAGCCTGAGGCGGCAATAGCCTCGAGGCTGGTACTACTGCTGTGTCATGACCCGCACCCGGTTTTTGGATACGAGACGTGTTCAAGTCCAGCCTACGCCGCAGTGTCGGCGGTAGAACGATGTCTAGTACATAAACACGTCACAGAGGCAATCTAGATCTCATCCATAAATATGATACAAGTTACTAATACAAATGAAACTGAATAATGAATGATAATATAAATTGAGTATCCAGTTTATCAAGAATTTCCAGTTACGTCTGGTGGACACAAATCCACTACAAATAGACGATAATGACATAGAAACATGGAAATGAAATAACTGAGTCCAAACTATCAAAAGTACCCTCAACTGTAGTGGCACCGTGGTCCAATGCTAGCTCCAACTGCTCGTGTGTACCTGGCTCAATACTCGGCTAAACCTGAAGAGATCATCAGGTCCTCAGAGGACTAGCAAGATACATAATATACAAACCAACAGGTAACAGTACAAATATACCAAGAAATAAGGAACAATCAAGAATATCCAGCGAGACAAAATCAACTAAGACACAAGATCTAAACACAAGGTTCCTAAGACACTGGCATGCCATACTAGAAATGGCTGGCTATAAACTGCAGTCAAGGTAAGTACTCACAATCTATAATGTCTAAATCGCAGTCAAGGCAAGTAATCACAACCAAGACAGTAGCCAATCCTAGTATAAAATCCTATAGACCGTAGTCAAGGTAAGTACTCACAATCTATAGAATGTCAAAGTCAAGTCCTACTCAAGTCATGTCAAGTCAAGTCAAGTCTAGGGAATCGTGGTGTAGGACTAGACGACTCTATCAAGCAATACGTATGAGACTATCACAGTATAACAGGTAAAAAATATCATAACAAAAAGAACAAGAAACTAGGAACATGTAAAGTAAAACCATGACAGGATGAGTGTACAAGACATGGAATAAAGTAATCACGAAAGTAAGGAAAAGAATAGCAGCGAGAAAGTGAACATGCATATAAATTGTATTGTACGAGTTGGCAAGGTATACTTGTCTTTCGTCTTGAGTTATGAATCCCAACTGAGTGTGGAGTTGGAGTCCAAGTAACCTGTTATGTATTAAATCTAATCAACATATGAATTGACAAAGTACAGCTATATTGGCAATTATTGCTAATTACCCCCTTACAATTCCAATTAGCCCTTAAATGACTTGGGTGGCTACTACTCTTGGCGACCTCATAACCCATAGGTATGTCTACAACTGTCTATGCCAAGGACCATTCCCTTTATATACAATATACCCATATATGTATTCTTTCTATGAAACAATGGTGTCCCAAAAGCTCTGCTAACAAATACTACTTAAACCCATGTCATTTCTATATTTACAAAAATCAATGTAAAACATGGTGTAGTTGTACCCATCTATACCTTTTCCATCTACTTATTTAACCCAGCTCAGATTTCTTAGATAAAAGTCTTTACCTGTTCAGATTATTGGGTCATGGTCCTTGTCTGCACACAGGGCTTAGGTTGATGCTGTTGCTAGTGCCTAGAGCTGGGTGTAGGGTCACAAGCCTGTGGGTATATGCACACAGGTACAAGCTTCCTAATTCAGTTCCTGTATCACATCCTCCTTACTGTTATTCCCTTACTCTCACATCTACACCAATAGCTGATATGCCCACAGGTTTAGGTACAAGGCAGTCACCCATGTATACCTTCCCTTCTCTGAACATCTATATAACTGATACCTGTCATTGTCCCTGAACTGATAGGAATACACGCAATAGAAGGTGAAAGCTGGTAGGCTAATCAGTGACACAACTAAACAAGTACACCTTCGGTTACAACTGAAATCTCTATTTCCTGGAGAGTCACACCTTAACTGATACTGGTGTTAACCCTTTTAAAACCAGTTGAGGAGAGATTAAGCATCACAGAGTTATGGTATCATACTCGTTTGCATTTGTTGTTCTCTATTAACATGCTCACAGATATACCCCGCTGCTTACCAGTGCTGACAATACTTATGCAATTGTTCAACATGTCATAGTACTTCCAGGTTAGTGAAGCAAGGGTCTATTCTGAGGATCAGAGTATAATCTGGTCAACCCACAGTCTCCTTGTCCTGACCCTAAAGGGATTCACAAACTTTCCTGAAACAGAGAACAACCTGCCAATACTCTAGGTGAACACACCTTAGACATAGTAAAACTCCTATGACTAACAACCTAGACTATTAAACAGGATGTAAAGCAATTTGTAGAGTATGGGCTGGGCATCATTGAGGGGTTTGTATCAAGGAAAAGCTCATATAGGTGATCAATGGATGGCATGTGAACGGATGGCTGAAATATAAAGGAAGACCAAAACTGACCTCTACACTACTGATACAAGTGTATCAGTCAATTGCTGCAACAATGGTAAATTAAGGGCTGGCATCACACTGAACCATTCAATAGGACTGCATCCATGCTACAGGTAAAGGGATGATCAAGGCAGATTGGACAAGGATCCTAAACTCTGACAGTATTCGTTAAGGCCTGTGGAGGATGTGCTTTGAATTACAAATGCAGTAAAGGTTCTATCAATGCAATATATGCAGTTTGCTGAATACAGAGGATGATATTCAGTGAAGTGTAGTGTACTCCTATGAATTGTAGGGGTCTATTTGACTCCAGGTTGTGTATACAACTACATTGTGCATGCCTGGATATTGAGAGCAGCCCTGCACCCTTACTCATGTAGGACAGTAATGCCTAGCAATGCATTACCAGAACTTGTAGGTCTCTACTGATACATTGGTGTATACGATGTGGAGTGGTCAGAAGAGGCTTGAACTGACTGAAACATTAGCTCATATGAATAATCTGGGATTTAAAACATCAAATGGACAGAGGGTACATGTATGTATCCATATATTTATAATGTAAATCAAGTGAAACCCAGCAAATAAGTGTATATGTATGTCTCAACTGGACCGGAACCACATGGGTGGATTACAAGTAATTGCAACTGACAGTAAGACTCAAGCACTCTTCTAGTAAAGATAATGAAAGCTATTTCAGGGCAAAATCACATGTAGAGAACCCATGCTCTGTAGGAGATCCTAATGTGTGTTCATAGATGTGAGTAATAACTAAACTTTACAGGGACTGCAAAGGTGCCTGTGCCATATAGGGTGTCTATACTAGATGTACATGGGAATGTATTTAGTGTTGTCATATTACAAGTTCAATTAGCAGGAAGGGTGATGTACTCAGTGCTTTGACAGAACCCAAGTGCAGGGCATGAGCAACTGGGCATGAAGGAAAAGTGAACCAGGTATGGTATTTGGGATGACCTATTTTCGATTGGTGATGGCTGACTCACCAACTACTAACTGTCTCTATAGGCCAACTTGTAAAGCCTATATCCTTCCATCCCCTGGTTGGTCCATGGTCTGATACTCTAATATCCTGTATCCTTTTTCCTCCAATCCTGAATTTGGTAATCATGTGAATATTGGACCAATCAGTGCACAGGTTGGTTTGTGCTTCACACACACAAGTCCATAGATGAACCATCAGGTACTTGAATATCCTGTATCTCACCTAAGGTCTGATACACCCAAACTCATGGTCAGGATGGCTAATCTATCATGCTACCTACTGTTCTGCAATCTATGGCCTTGCCATATGCTTTAATAACTCGTGATACAATGTGACTGCAGGATATTAGTAAAGGGATATGAAATTGAACTGTGTCCAGTGTGTACTAATGAAGTGTAGATAGGATTTGTGTTAGGGTATCACAACTAAATTCATGGTGCATGACTGAAACAAGACATACACATGTACCTGTATGTACAGGCATTGGAAACCTCGTGGGCAGTATGATAGGGTCCGATGTGTTATCTGCCCAGGTTAATGCACGAAGTCTCAACTCTCCAATCTGATTACAGGGGTGAGAAGTCCACCATAAGGACCAGGCAAAGCTAGACTCCTATGTTTTATTCAAAATACTAGATTGCAGGGTACAATTTATCCTTAACATCTCGTGCTTCATTCCCAGTTACTTCTCCTAAATCCCTGGTTTGGGCATTAGGTCGAACATCTACCCCTCCGATCCCATATTGATTAACACAAGCATTTGTAAGCCTAAAATAGTTTAATTCAATGAATCAAGGCCAAGGTGGGGAATTGTTACCTGTCGATGGTTTGGTTTGCTCAACTCTTCGAGCCGCTCCTCAATGCAGTGCAGGAGAAAAATTCGTGGCAGGAAAAATTAGGGTTTGGTGGGGAGCGGATCATTCTCTATATATATACACTCGGTTTTGATGGGATTAACACTCCGATTTGGATTTCCTTCCAGGGATTTGATCAAATCTCCTTTTCCTTCGAATCCTATTTGAATTCGAACAGTATCACTGTTTTGAATTCAAATTTAACACTCTTGCAATTTGAACCCTGAAGTTTAGGATTTTGCAGATGGGGTCAACCTTTTGTGGCTTTTAGTGCTGGAGTTTGGGTGTCTTTTTATATATAAACCCTCCCTAAAACAATATTTGCACAGAAACCCTTACCCTCTATTATTAACAAAAGTAGTTAATACCCCTATACTACCATGTACATTGGCAATAAATATTTAAATAATTATTTAGCAAAAAAAAGAATAATGATAAATTGGGAATTTCGGGACAGGGGCTTACATGCTGTACTGGTGCTGGACCCCTAACCGATGGACTGGTTAGGTTTGATGATGATGAACTGGCTCTATTCGGACAGGACCCTATCTTGTGATCTAGTGCCCCACAAGCCAAGCACAATCCCTGTTCTCTGCGACACTCTGATACTATATGTCCTGGCTTTCCACAATGAGTGCAGCCTATTACGGAAGACTGCTTCTGCTTTTGTTGCTGAGGATACGCCGGCGTCGAGTGCTGAACCGACGAAACTGTGGTCGCCCGCCTAGGAGCTCTAATAGTCAAAGCCCTAGCTGCCGGGGCTGGTGCTGATGACTGGGACATCTGCCCGTGAGACCTCTTCCGTCCTCCGCTTCTATCTACAATCCTCTGCGAAGTATACTCATACCTCTTCGCTGCTCGCAAGACGGCATCAAACGTCTGGTGCTCAAACTGCTCCACGGCTATAATGATCTCTAGGTAGAGCCCCTGCTGGAATCGCTGGGCTCGATCCAATTCGGTTGCCACCAATGTAGGAGTATACCGACTGAGTCTAGAAAACTCGGCCGCATATCCATCGACCGTCCTTCCCATTTGCTTAAGATTGGTGAATCTCGTCTGCAGATCATACCGAGCTACTGCGTCGAAGTACTTGGTCTGGAACTTGTTGTTGAATACCGCCCACGAGACAGGCATCGGTAATCCAACTGCTAGCATCGCCCACCAGCTGCGGGCTAAGTCCAATAACTGTAGGCGCACAACGGCCACCTTCTCTTCCTCAGGAATCCTAGCTGCTTCCAGGATAACCTCTGTGTCCTGAAGCCATGCATCAGCAGCGATAGCATCTTCAGTGTCGTCAAAGAAAGGAGGGTTCAGACGCTTGAAGCTGTTGGCCCCGTTGTTCCCTTGGTAACCAATTCTGCCCATAGCATCTTGTACTGTCTGGTGCAGGGCATCGCCCCGACGATCTTGATATGCAAGCAATTCCCTGATGAGACCCACCAGGGTTCTATTGTCAGGCTCTGCAGGCTGGACTGGTTGAACTGGGGGCTTTGGATCCACAGAATGGCATGACTTGGGAGGCCGCTCCAGAGTGCTGGGCTTGGTCTCCAGGTTGCTGCTGGTCCACTGGAGGTGCTCCGCCTTGCTGATCGGTAGGACCAGGAACAATGCCGCTGAAGAAACGACATAGCGAATAATAAGGAAGGACCATGATAGATCGAGGATATAAATATGTGATCAGGTCAAGATTTCGGACAGATTAGAGGACACGAGTAAAAATCAAGGGCGAGTGCTGATTGAGACATCTATTCAGTGAAACCCTAACACATCTTGATTTACAAGACCTGCATGGGCCACCACTTAAACCGTGTCACACCCCAAAACCAGAATACTGGAGAGCGGGGGACAGACACAGCCAGCTACGTACATTAAAGTGAATCCCACCTTGTAATACGGTCACGACTGTCTAGATGCATGAGGGTTTACTACAAGCCATTAGTCTCTTAGGGTCAAGAACAAGCCTAGTGTCTCAATCTCAAGCAAGCAAGTAAATATAATAAGATGGTAGATCATCAGACATACAAGGTAAGGCATCCCAAATATTACATATTCAGATGATCATGAAGCTAGTCATACAAAATGTGAAGACTAGCAAGAGTTTAGGTCATACATGATCAACCCTAGGATTTGTCAATCATGTTACAGCCCTTAGACAGACATGAATGTAAATTCAACACGAGCTAACACTTGCTCGGCGGCTAAACGCTTCAAAAGAATAATTTACAATAGAGTGGGAGAGCAAAATAAAACCCACTCGTTGCCAGGGTTGCGCCTAGTGTTCACCATCTGGTTGGAAGGCTGGAAGGCTGGAAGATCCTCGAGTGCTACTCCGAAATCTGGCCATACAAAACCAGCTGGTTCAGACCCCAGAAAGAGCAAGTGCCACAAGGGAGGCTTCACTTAAGAACTAAAACCAGCATATTAGCACATGAGACATAAAGGATAATAAAAGACATGAGTTAGAAAAAATAAGGTGATAAACGATAAGACAACTAAGGGACTATTCTGGTAGCCAAGTTACAATTCGTAAACCAAACTAGGACCGGGGTTGTAACCCTTCACCTGAACAGAGCGTAGTCTCCAACCAATTATCGACAAGAGTAAAGCATAACAATAATGTACAGAAATAACCATGTAGTGGTCTTGCCTAGGCAAGACTAGACTGGACTCCATCCATCAATCACGACCAAGCAATGAGTACGGCTTGATACTTTAACTAACTAGGGTTATCACAAGCCTAAATATACTAACAAGATGCAATGAGATGTTCCAAAAGCCACAAGCCCTACAGACTTAATCCAGGTTATCTGGTCACAAGTTGAGAGAGTTGGATTAGGTGACTTGGTGGTACAACACATGACAGTGTGCTGGAAATGTGCCCTACTCGACGGCAGGCTACAAGTCCAATTAGAGCGCCCAGATAACGGAACTGCCTGTAGCTGGAAAATCTCTTCATAAACTACATGATCAATCTAGTCTTTATCCTAGTCAGATTCAGTATGAATCCCTGACCGTGGTAACTAGGAATTTATGTCCTAGACATGATGCAAGACGAGACATGTAGCTTATACAAGCAAAAATATCCACGGTGTCAAGACAAAAGTTACTTAGCATGTCAAGATAGCCGTCATAACAGCATATCAAGATTATCATGTTGGGTTTACTTATCAAGAGTGCACCACGACGGGCCACTATCATGTCATATTATTTGTCAAGAGTGCACCACGACGGATCACTATCCAGAATCATCATGTCAAGTTACTTGTTACTTGGTAAGAGTGCGCCTTAACAGGCCACTATCGTGTTCTATCCTTATATTATCATGAGTGAGAGAAACTTGCATAAAAATAGCTAGTGACATATTTTTGAAGCCCAGGAAAAGATCTACAAATTTTATGTTGGGAGTTGGAAGAAATTCTGGCCATAAATCTACCAAATAGACATAAAACAGCCAAAATAGGCACTATACGGCATTCTGTGGTACTATACAGCCTTCTGCGGCACTATGCGGCACTATGCAGCCTTCTGCGGTACTATGCAGCCTTATGCGGTACTATGCGGCCTTCTGTGGCACTATGCAGCCATGCGGCACTATTTATTCCTGTGACGCTATTTATTCCATGCGGCACTATGCATCCATGCGGCACTATTCATTCCTACGGTACTATTCATCCATGCGGCCTATGCATCCATGCGGCACTATTCATTTCTGTGACACTATTCATTCCATGCGGTACTATGCATCCATGCGGCACTATTCATTCCTACGGCACTATTCATCCGTGCGGCACTATGTATCCATACGGCACTATTTATTTCTGCAGCACTATACATCCATACGGCACTATTCATTCCTGTGGCACTATTCATTTCATGCGGCACTATTCATTCCTGCGGCACTATACATCCATGCGGCACTATTTATCGTCCCTGCCAAATTCAGCACAGATGAACTAGAAAATGCTTAAATCTTATTTTGGCCATAACTTCCTCAAAACAAGTCAAAATCTAACTTTTTAAAAGTTTATTTTGGGTAAAATTGAATTCTCTACAGCATAGAACAATCAAAACTTGAAAATAATTAAGTTTGGTAGATCAAAATCTAAGAAAATCGAAAATACAACCATCTTAGATCTACAAGAAATAAACCATGGAAATTAAAAATACTAAGTACTAAAGTGTCTTAGAATCTCGTGAGGAAGACAATGGAACAACAAAAATAGAGTTTCTCCATGAAGCAAGTTACACTTGCCTAGGACTTGGTAGGTGGGAGGAGTAAATGAAGAAGATGAAGAAGTAAATAAAGAAGTGAATGAGGAGAGAGAGAAAAGTAGTTGGGTTATATATCAACCCTCTCCATCTCAAACCAAGCCAAGCCAAGTCAAATTGAACCAAACCAATCAAATAAACCAAGTCAAGATCAAACAAAGACTAGGCTAAGCTAAGCAAGACAAGTCTAACTACGGTCCACCTGATAAATACCAGAAATTTTGTATACGCATACGAAAATACATATAACGGGAAACGGGAGTGACATCAATAGTAGTGGCAACCCAATCGAGTCTGATTGGAGATCCCAAGAAGCCGGTTCAATGGGTAGGAGCAAGCTGGACTAGGTGACTATTATGGAACACTGACTTGAGATTAAATTCTCTTTAAAATAAAAGCCCAGGAGGCTGTACATGTGTACATTATATACCACATTCCTATGGTGACAGTGTTCCTTTTGTGATATGGATAGGGTGAGTTTAAACTCTTAATAAGTCCAAGCATGATATGCAGGGTTGATTCCTATCACCAATCCTTAAGGACTTACCTATATGAGAGGTCATGAGGACCGCGACTATAGGACAGGGCGATTCTAGACAACTCTCATGAATGTGTAAAAGTGCGCATGGCCAACAAAACACGTCACCCGATAGACCCAGCACCTCTAGCGTACTATGTGTGCTATTGTCTGAATCTGGTTCAAGAAGACTGATTCAAAGCGTAGTCCATCAAGCTCTTCTTCAGACAAAGATAATATTCACTACGTGAGATTGAAGGTTGTAGTCCATCTCATTTATGCATAGTATACAACTGCCCAGAAATTCTCTTACTCGTCTTTTAATTTTTTTTTCTTCCTTCTATTTCCTTGGAACTTGAGCTTTTTGGGGGGGATTGTTAGCTGCTGCTTTGAGCAAAAGCTCATATTCACTCTCCTTTTAGTCCCACATCGGTTGGGCCATTGGTTTGAGTGAGCATATATTTCTTTTCTCCTCTTTGCTTCACTAAAGTAATGAGTGGGTGCCCCATGGGCCACACGCGTGCGCCGTCGCCGCCGTCCGGTTCGGTTCGATTCGACACGAGTAACGGGTGCGGGTACGTGCCCACATCTGCGGGCGCCGAATGTCGAGTCAATTTTCTCTTCAGGTTCGGGCTGAGACCCTTAAAACTTTTTGATCCTCATTTAATTTTTGACCGTTACTATTCATTTAATTTTGTAACGTTGGACTCTACAATTCTGTCCAGATTCAATGTACCACATTTTTTGTATTTTGTTATTGTTTTGTAACATTCCAATTTATTATTCATAATATTCGCTCGTTACAAAGATGAATCCGAAGCCTATATATTGAACCCTTTTTCATTCTCAGAATAAAAATATATATATACGTCCAAACTCTCTTATCTAATCTCATCTTTTTTGATCCGAGCTTTCCGTTTTTCGTTGTTGCTCTGGGCATAGCTAAATCGGGGTCGCTCTCTCCAAGTCGTGTGCGGCAAGGAAATTTCGGTGGAGCGGAGATTTTACCACTATGAGCGTTTGGATACGGTCTGCACATAGGCCTGAGCTAACTCTTAAGGCAGTGCTACGTGCACGACTTCCCCGGAGGCCGGTAACATCTACATATATTTTTATTTGGTTGCAGTTTTTAAAGGAATAAAATTAATGAATTAACAACAGTGACTACTTGTTTCATTTATGGATTGATTTTCGTCATCTCGAATTAATGGAGTTCCCACGATTCTTTCCCTTCTAGTTTATTTAGTCTCTCTATATTGTTAATGGTATGAATTTGGGAAAAAAGAAGAAAGATCTGGGTCATAGTTAATAGTTATTAACAGAACGTTAATTGTTTATGTACAAATAAATAACTAATGTTGTTAGATTCAGGAAATGATTAAAGTATACCATTTTTGGTTCCCAATGAAGGTGTTGCCTTAGTTTCTTTGGAGCCTTCAGTGAGCTTCATAGTATTAGATGGGTTTTTTTTTTCATACCATATGCATATTAATTTTGTGTTCTTTTCAGAGTAAGAGTTTGTAGATAGGAATGGATTTTCTGTTGATAGACACAAGTTTTATTTCATCATTGATACTAATAAAATAGAGCGATGCATGTGTTAGAATCACCATAATTAGAGTATTCTTGTCCAATATGTATCATACCCTTGTGAAGACTCGTAGAATTTCAAATGGAACTCAGGTGTACGTATTGTAAGAGAGAGTCTCGTGCATGTATGAGTCTAAAAGACATAGTTTGCAGTATTGGCAGATGCAGATGCTGATCCGATACGGTCGATATCGATACAATTGGCATATCCCGATTCGATACCTACCGGTACCACCATCAGGGATCTCTTTTTTCAGTCAATTCGGTAGAAAAAATTGAATGCAAAACACCAATAAATAAGGATGTAAAAGTATAATAAGATTGTAAAAGCATGTAAAAGAAAAAAAATTATCACAGGTAAACCAATCAGCAAGAATGATACTATTTCATTTAATTCTAAAATTACTAAGAAACAAGACATGAAATACTTAAAATTATGCATAAATATAAAAAAAATTAAATTTAACAATTTGTTATTAATAATTTATTTTTCGATACCAAAACATCCGATAGTCCGATCCAAAACCGCCGATACTGTTGATTTCGATACTCATAGGAAGGTTCTGATACCGATTCCGTTACTGACACTACGAATGTTGCTAAAAAGGAAGATATCTCTTGTCACACAAGAGGGTTTTCCGGGCAGCTGATCATTTAAAGTTCATTAACATGTATGGAGAGTTTGTGTCTGTTGTCACGACCCGCACCCTTATGAGGGGCACGTGGGTACGTCTAGCCTACGCCGCAGTATCGACGGTAGAACGCTGTATATAACGTCTGTAAATACTATGACTAACAGTATAAAGGTACCTGTACAGTATATACTCTCCGAATGGAGGTGGCATATAAATACAGTCTCAATCACAGAATAAAACTAAGGTAGATAGCTCAGAAAGAGAACATGTGATAGATGAAAGAGTAAATAAGTCCAGAGTCCAATACAAGCCCAGATATATACAGCACCACAGGGTCTCAAAATATAATGTAGAAGCTACAGTCTGATAAAGCTAGCTGGATCGCAGTCTAGTCAAACCTAACTAATCTACACTACTCTGGAAGTACAAAATCTAGTGGCTCTACTATAAGGCCACGATCCAAGGCTACTCCATCTGACTCGAGCCCATAATAGGTCGAGCAATCCGAATCAAAATTATCTGTAATATATCATAACGATATCCTGTCAGGAAAATGAGCAAGTATAAGTACTAACAGCAGTTCTATGTGAATTGACAAATTCTATAAGAGACAGTATAATGAACTACAAGACAAAGATATATGAAGACTTGGGAACCGTTCGGAAGTCGAGTTACAACCCTTAAACCAAACAAGGACCGGGATTATAACTCTTCTCCCGAGCATAACTTAGTCTCAAATTAAGGTACAATGTAAAGGCATATAGAGCATGTGAGTAACTGTATATCATGCATGGTGAAAGAGTACTGAAAGTAGAGAAGATCAGGATATATGATAAGAATAGTAAATATAAAATGTGCCTCGAATATTATAGCCTAATATGATCGGTATGGGTCAAGAATCAGGCTTC